>VMOF01000379.1:93440-298440 GCA_011764245.1 Trialeurodes vaporariorum
GCAGAATCTTCCTCGTTTTGCCTAGGACTTCTGCGTAAGTTCTGCCGTTGGCGTTGACAATTATGTAAGTGTTGCGCGGTGAGCGTGTACACTTGTTTCCCTCTCGTTCTTCGTTGCTTCTCTCGTTTACAAATTCTAGAGCGATCGTGTTACCCGTTGCTCTTTCCTGCTGCTTATCATTGACTCTTGTAGTTTGTTCTTCGCCGCTATCAATAGATACCCTCCGGGTTGTAGTTCCTGCTGCTTTATCTGTTTTGTTTTCGTTCTGTTGTGACGGCAGGATTTGTACCGGATTCCCGCTGTCTATCCAAGGTCCCTCTTTGTCTGTCTCAACGATCGTTGGTTGAAACATGTTGTGCATCACTATATTTTCTTGTTCCGCTATGCGTCTTTCTAGTTCCGCTACCTTCTGCTCTAGTGCTTTGATTTCATCCTGCTTTTGATCGGTATTGCTTTTTGTTGTAAGGTCTTCGATTATTGTTATTTTCTCCTTAATTATTCTCTCTTGCTCAACCATGCGAACTTCCATGTCCTTCACTTTTTGTTCGAGTTCGTTGAGTTTGTTTTTCTCTTCAGCGACCAATTTTTGTGTCCTCCTTTCATCACGCATTGCGTCCTGCTCGTATCGAAGTTGCAGCTCGTCCATCCTCCGTTCTAGTACAGCCGTTTTTCCATCGACATTTTTGATTGCTTGGTTCTCCGTAAGTTGTTCGGCTCTTTCTATTTGCTCTATTAGTTCTATACACTTCCTCGCTGCCTCCTGCTCTAGTTTTTTATAGCATCCTTCCACGGTTTCGAACCCGTTGATAAACCTTGCGTACTTGCTTTCGACTTTTTTACAATTACTGAAGAAATCATCTTGCTCTTCGTAGAGTAAAGTTAGTTGAACATCCACTTTTTCCATAGTTTCGAAGATCTCCTTTACATTTTCGTTGATTACCGCTTGTAGTTTCGCGATTGCTACTGAAAAAGCCGTTCGTTTGTTCGCCATTTTTTAAGTTTCAAAATAAAACACTTTAAAAGGGGAGCCCAGGCTGATTAGAATTACTTGTAACGCGAAGAAAACACATTTTATTTTAACTTTTATTCTTTTCCGAAACTGGACTTAGGAGATTTTCAAATCACCAGTGGTGGATATCAAAAATTTTCCTAAGTCCCACTGTAAAAATGCAAAATTTTGAAAAAAAATACACTTTGAAAGTGGGGTCCAGATTAACTGAAATCACTTGAATCGCGTGTTATGATTTTGTGAGCAAATAGTGAAAACAACGATTTGAGTACATCGGACACCTCGATGCGGAGGGAGTACTTTTATTATTTTATAAACACATAGGTGCGAGCGTATAGCGCGAACTAACTCTAGAAAAGAAAAGTAAAACATCTTTGCAGGAAAATGCAGCATATGCTGACACATTCTATTTTAACTGAGAACTGGATGTTGCCAAGTTTACCCATGGCATAATTGCCATTTTAACACCCTCTCTTAAACTTGTAACACATCAAAAAATTTATCAAATTACAACAATATAAGAAAAAATGATATAAAAATATAAAGTTCACTAAATCTAGTCAAGGTCTAAGCCTTATTAAAAACCTAACCTAAAGAAACTCGGATAATTATAAATCCGCACTTTCAAGGAATTTGAAAGTCAAGCTA
The DNA here is from genome assembly GCA_011764245.1 of Trialeurodes vaporariorum. NCBI lineage: Eukaryota > Metazoa > Arthropoda > Insecta > Hemiptera > Aleyrodidae > Trialeurodes > Trialeurodes vaporariorum. The sequence continues at coordinate 95,098 of VMOF01000379.1, forward strand.
ATAATTTTTGAACACAGAACTTGTGTTTTTGAGCGCCCAACGGTTTTGTGAGGACATCTGCCTCCATTTCCTCCGTTGGTAAATACTCCAATCTTAGCACACCATTTTCCAATGTTTCTCTTATAAAGTGGTGGCGCAGATCAATATGTTTGGTACGATTGTGGGCGGTATTATGCTCTGCCAACTTTTGAGCTCCCTGATTGTCATTCAATAATTTTACATTTAAAGTTTTATCGAAAAGTTCCTTGTACAGATTTCTCAAGAATATGCCTTCTTTAGCCGCTCCAGCGATGGCCATATACTCGGCCTCGCTGGAGCTGAGTGCAACGGTTTTTTGTTTGCGAGATTCCCATGAAATGAGACTGTCGCCCAATTTAAATGCGAAACCTGTATAAGATCTTCTGTCAATCTGGTTTCCGCCCCAGTCGGCGTGTACGAAACCAATACAATTTTCATCTTGCAAATTATTGAAAATCAATCCCAAATTAATTGTGCCCTTGACATATCTCAGAACACGCTTGGCTTGTTGCCAATTTTCCTTACTCGGCTTTTTGTTGAATTGACTCAAAAAACTGAGTGCGTAAGATATGTCCGGTCTTGTACACACTGAGAGGTACATGAGTGAGCCGATCAAATTTTGATAAGGAAAATTCTCTCCTATCTCCTCACTGTTTTTATTTAATTCTGATCTTGCCTTTGTTTCTAATGGTGTCGATACCGGATTACAATCCTGCATACCAAACCTTTGCAGTATTTGTTCAACATAATGTTTTTTGGTCAATTCTGATTTCACCGGTTTCATCATTTCTCTCTATATTCAGTCCTAGCAGTTGTTTAGGTTCTCCCAACTCTTTTATGGTGAAGTTCTTCGCCAGTTCATTCTTTACCTTATCTTTTTCTTTTACGTCATTATAAACAATTAAAATGTCATCAACATAAACGGCAATGATTAATATCATATCATTTTTACGCTTGAAATAAACACACGCTTCCAAGCCTGATCTTTTAAACCCTAGAGATATCAGTAATCCATTAATTCTCTTGTACCAAGCATATGACGCTTGCTTAAGGCCATATATTGCCTTTTTCAGAAGACAAACTTTTTCTTCTTCGCCTTCAGCAACGTAATTTTCGGGTTGCATCATATATACTTCTTCCTCTAGAATTCCATTTAGAAACGCCGTGTCTACGTCAATGTGTTCGAGTTTCAGGTTCCATTTCGCTGCTACAGCGAAAAGAAATCTGAGAGTCGAATTCCTAACTACCGGCGAGAAAACCTCATGATAATCTATGTTTGGTTTTTGGGTAAATCCCCTTTGCGACCAATCTTGCTTTGAAACGAATTATCTCATTGTTTATCCCTCTCTTAAGCTTAAAAACCCACTTGTTTTTTACGATTGTCTTATTCTTAGGCTTCTCAACTAACACCCATGTTTTGTTTTTTGTAAGACTGTCTATTTCATTACGCATCGCTGCGTTCCACTTATCTGCATGTGCTGATTGTAGCGCTTCTGCGACGGTTGTCGGTTCGATCTCCTCTCCTACAGCTGCAAGGGCATGACTTCGAAACGGTTCCACTGGTTTTCTCTCTCTCTGTGGGTATCGCTTTCCTTCTCCTCCTTCCTGTCCGACTGTTCTTGCATATTCTTCTTCCTCGTCACTGTCGGGCTGCCATTCACTTTCCGTCAGCGTTTTGTCCGGTGTCTTGTCACCCTCTTCTTCTTCTGTTGCTTTCTCGCTTTTCTCAATCGCGGGAGTCGATCCTGTGGTTGGGTTGTCTGATGCGTTTGCCGTGTTGCCATGATTCTTATCTTCTTCTAATTTTCTTTCTTCTAGTTCTTCCCATATCATCACTTGCTCGTACTTATCGCGTTTCTCGGACTCTATTACGCGCACATCACGCGAGATAATTATTCGACTCGACTCTTCGTCAAACAATCGATATCCGGTCGGAGCATAGCCCACGAACATTAATTTTCGGGCTCTATCATCTAGCTTTTTTAGGTACCCGGTACATTTCATGTAAGCCGCACTACCGAATATTCGAACATTACGTAGGTCGGGGGTCCTTTCATTCCAATTTTCGAATGGAGTTTTGGTCATTCCAGCCTTCGGGCTTCGGTTCATCAAGTATGTTGCGCAAAGCACAGCTTCTCCCCAAAGATATTTGCCTAACCGATTTTCTGCAATTAAAGCACGGGCTTTATCCATAATGGTTCTATTTTTTCTTTCGGCCACTCCGTTAAGTTGCGGAGTATAGGGGGGCGAATAGTCAAGGACAATCCCTCGTCCTTTGCACCATTCCTTTAAAAAATCACTGGTGTATTCCCCTCCATTGTCGCACCGTATTTTCGCGGTTTTGAGGTTTAAACTACTTTCGGCCTCTAACACTAACGACTTGATTTCTTTATACGCTTCACTTTTATTTGTCATTAATCGCGTCATTGTAAAACCGGAGAAATCGTCGGTTACCGTTATAAAATAAGACTTCGAATCGTAAGTTACCGGCTCGATTGGTCCACATACGTCACTATGCAGGATTTCCATCCTTCTGGTTGCTTTCACGCGATCATTAGCGAAGGGTTTTTTGGTAAATTTTGACACTAAACACACATCACAGTTTTTATCCGCGTAATCAAAGTCACGCGTTAATTCGATCCCGGTCGATATTTTCGAAAGTTCCTTCAATTTTTCGTCACTTAGGTGTGCCATCCTTCTGTGCCAGTTTGGTTTTGTTGTCAGGTTTGATGCAATCAGAGCCTCCGTTTGATTGCTTTCGCCAAGATTAACTGAGAAAAGGCCATTCCTTTCGCGATTGCCTTTTAAGACAATTTTTCCGTTCAGCTTCACTTCCACGCCTTTTTCTTTAAATACGACCTCTGCTCCATTTTTGGTTAAAGAGTTTACAGAGATTAAACTCTGTTTTAGGTCGGCTGAATACATCACATTTTTTAATTCACAATTTACTCCTTTTACATCACCAATTTTTGACGCCTCGATAGCGCTGCCTTTCTTTGCAACACCTATTTCATGTTGAATTTCTTTCACATTTTTTAGACATTCTGCTCTGTTTGTTAGATGTGACGTGCATCCTCAATCGACAATCCATCGATCTTGGTTTTTATCGTTGTCAATGTCACTAACATGGAATGCTACTGATTTTTCTTTTGACTGTTTATTAGGGTCATATTTCCCTCCAGGCTTGAAGAAACAAGTAGATTCTTGGTGCCCCTGCTTTTTACAGATAGAGCATGTTTTGAGTCCCTCATTTTTATTTTTTGGGCAGTTTCTTTTTATGTGACCCGGTTTATGACACCTGTGACACTTTATTTGATACTTCCGCTTGTCCTCGGGAGCCTGTTTTGCCATGAATGCAACTGGTTGTTCATTTTTGTTTGATTTGAACTTCGCTTCTTGTTCTTGGAGCCTCGCTACTAAATTGCTTATTGTTTTTTCTTTTTTATCAGTGATCATTTTCCATGAGGTTACAAAATTGTCGTATATCTCTGGTAGTGAGCAAAGGATTTTTGATAGTAACATATTTTCATTGATACTGTCAGGATCATTTGCCCTTAACTGATGGTAAATGTTTTGCAACTTACTGATATGAGTCATTATGTCTGCCCCTTTGGTGCAGGTCGAATTGTGGAATGATTCTAGCAATTTAGTCGTTTCTCCTTCTCCCAGGCCGCCGTAGAGCTGCTCCAACTTTTGCCACATTTCATTCGCCGTATTGAAATACATCAGATGAGTTAATATCCTTTTTCACAAGAAGAACCTATGATTCTTTTTCCCTTCTTGTCCCTTTTCATCCAGTCTTCGTAACTTGCCAAATCTTCTTTCGTCGATTCCTTTGTTACCTTTGGCTTCTTTGTTTTTCCATTCACCACACTGAACACTCCGCAGTCATCAATGTGAATCGATATTTCAAATTTCCAGAGTTGGAAATTGTCTCCGCCTCGGAGCTTTGTTATATTGTGGCACGAGTCCACTACATCTGCTCGCAGATCCATACTTCTTCTTTTTTTTTTTATTTTATTTTTTACTCCAAAAACACTGGAGTTTTAATTTTTTTACTCCAAAAAACACTGGAGTTTTAATTTTTTACTCCAAAAAACACTGGAGTTTTAATTTTTTTTTTTTTTTTTAATTTATAAACCGTTTAGACGTTATTGCGCACCGTAGCAATTTCACGACGGATTTTTCTACATCTGTTCATCCCGTAACACGAAGCAAGAACTATCATCGTTCCGAAAAACAAAGCATACAACGCGATATCATGTAAGTCCAAATCACTTTTTAAGGTGATTTCATTTGAGTTATTGAACCAACTCATTGTTAAGTAAGAAACTATGGGATATTCCGTTCACAAAAAAGAAACTGAGGACTTCACGTTTACACTTCCGCACTTTGACGACTAAAAAAACTTTCGGACACTTCGCGAAATATCTAGATTAATTTTTGTTTTGAAATCTCGGATGATTTCCTCATTTCCCAGAATCGGGCTGAGGCCCATAACCTGTTATGATTTTGTGAGCAAATAGTGAAAACAACGATTTGAGTACATCGGACACCTCGATGCGGAGGGAGTACTTTTATTATTTTATAAACACATAGGTGCGAGCGTATAGCGCGAACTAACTCTAGAAAAGAAAAGTAAAACATCTTTGCAGGAAAATGCAGCATATGCTGACACATTCTATTTTAACTGAGAACTGGATGTTGCCAAGTTTACCCATGGCATAATTGCCATTTTAACATCGCGCAGCGCACACTTTTATATTTTCACTTATTCCGCTTCCGAAAATGGACTTAGGAGATTTTCAGATCACCAGTAGTGGATATCAAAAATTGTTCAAAGTCCCACTGTAAAAATGCTAAATTTTGGAAAAAAACCACTTTGAAAGAGGGGCCCAGAATGATTCAAATCACTTGAATCGCGTAGAAAACACTTTTATATTTTCACTTTTTCCGCTTCCGAAAATGAACTTAGAAAAATTTCACAGCGCACAATTTAGCTCACCGTAGTGCCTTTACGTGTGGCCTAAAAATAATAAAAACTTTATCCCTTCACATCTGGCAAATCCCTTGATGGGTTTACGCGCCAGCTGTCTCGATCTACTCCGAAGGTACTTCTAAGGATAATGCCTCGATAGGACCCACTATTTTGGGGGTGCAATCACTCTTTTTTTAGTTTCACGATCTGTGGCCTGCCAGCCACGTGCTTCACTAATAAGGAAAAACGCGTAAGAACTTTAAAACTTTATCCGCTATCATCTTCCGTATCCCTCGGGGAATTTTGATGTTTTACGGCTCAAAATGACCGGAGGGGTCCACTATTTAATTTCTATCTATTGAATCCTCTAGCTTGTTGTTTAACCTATTGAATTTCAGCACTTCACATATTCATCTCGACGTCCATATGTTAATACATGGTAACCGCAGGAAGAAAATTATTAAAACTTTATCCGTTATCATCTGCCGAATCCCTCGGGGGATTATGAAGTTTTACGACTCAAAATGACCGGGGAAGTCTCCTCTTTCGTTTGACACTGAAAAACTTATAAATACACCACTTTTTAACACCACTTTTGGTAAAAAACTCGGAGCACCATGTGCACACCACCGGTAGCCAACCTGCACTGAACCTAACCTAACCTAACCTAACCTAACCTAACCTAACCTAACCTAACCTAACCTAACCTAACCTAACCTAACCTAACCTAACCTAACCTAACCTAACCTAACCTAACCTAACCTAACCTAACCTAACCTAACCTAACCTAACCTAACCTAACCTAACCTAACCTAACCTAACCTAACCTAACCTAACCTAACCTAACCTAACCTAACCTAACCTAACCTAACCTAACCTAACCTAACCTAACCTAACCTAACCTAACCTTTTTTTTTTTTTTTTTTTTTTGATCGTTGCAAAACGTTTAATACAATTAAATACAAGGTAAAAGCAAAAACCCCCCTTGCCGGGATTATGTCCCAGACATTATGCTCACACATCAACGGGTGCAAGCACTTCCTTCCCCGGAACGAATCCGTTAGGTATACATCGGAGAAAGCCGTAGTTGCCTCCGCCAGTTCTGTTAACAGGTCTCACCATATATAATAATTTAGTTCCAAGCCATGTTTTTGTGAGCACCATTTTGCACTATTTAAACACACCGGCATCGTATATCACTTTGTAGGATATAGTCGCACATTACCAAGATGCTGTCAATACATTTCAATTCATTATTAATAGAGGAGATGCTGGCACTTCCCGCAAGCCAGTTAGCTTATGCGGCACCGTCCGGTTCGGTCTAGTTTCTCCTGAGCCCTTTGTTGCTCCTCTGCCTCCCTCTCCTTCTCTGCTTTGGCTTTCATTACTTCATCGGCGAATGCTGCAAAGGCTACCCATGTTTCTTTCGTCCTTGTTATTTCCTTGAGAAAGTATCCTTGTTGTTTAAAGGCTGGGATGATCCTGCTGCATTCTTCTCTCTGATCATCCCACATTTGACATTCAAATAATGTGTGAGCCGCATCATCGATGTCGTCACAATAAAAACAGGCGGCGTTCTTCGCTTTCTTTAACTTGTGCCTATATTCGCCGAAGACACCCTTCCCCGATAGCAATTGAGTGGTGTAGAATGTGTTCTTCATGTGCGTCCTACTGCTACCGTCCATGTCAATGTCAATGACGCTACCGCATATGCTCTTGGTAAAATTCTCCTTCTTACCCCATCTCTCCTGCCACAGGTTCAGGGTCCTCCTCCGTGCTCGCTTCTTCAGCTCCCACTTGGATTCCTCCGTGTTCTGTTTCTTGACCTCCCACACCCTCGTGATTTCATCGGCCAATAAGTCGGCGGGCGGATTTCCTGCGATGACGCAAGCGGTATCCTCTCCGACAGTAATATATCCTTGTATCTGCCGAATGTTGGCAGTCCTTTGCACCTTGTTCAGTTTTTGTCTGCTCGCTTTTGTTATTTCGGGGGCCCATACGGGTGCTCCGTACATCAAAACCTGCATTGCTACGTGGTAGTACAGTTTCCGTTTGCTTTCCACTGGGCCTTTCAGGTTCCTCATAATACCTCCGAGCTTTCCTAATACCTTCTTCGTCTTCTCGATGGCGTAGTCGACGTGCTCGCTGAAAGTTTTGCTGCCTACCATAACACCTAGGTATTTTATATACGTGCTAAATGTCACCCGTACGCTCTGTACCTCAATGCTGTATACGTAGTTGATCCTCCTCGGGCTATATAGTAAGGCTGCTGTTTTTTGAGCAGCAAATTCACACCCTGCTTCTGCTATCTCGAGCGTGATTCTGTTGATCTCTCCTGCAGCAACTTCTTCCACCTCCCACGGCAAGCGACAGGTAACTATTAATAGCGTATCGTCTGCGAAACCAAGAATCGTGGCCCTCTCGTCGTCGTCGCATTGAAGGACATCATTATAGGTGATGTTCCACAGGAATGGGCCGAGTACGGAGCCTTGGGGTACTCCACGATTTATCCTATACTCCCGTACTTCGCCGTCACACGTTTCATACAGGATGATTCGGTCCATTCCGAATTGTCTAATGAGCTGACGAAGGTAGCTCGGAACTCCCGCCTTGGCTAGTTTCTGTAGAATGCTGCCCCATTTTACGGTGTTAAAAGCATTCTTGATATCGAAGCTGATGACTACGCTGAACTGCTTCCTCTCCCTAGCACGATTCATCGCAGTCTTCAGCCTCTCAAGAGCATCTCCTGTGCTACGTCCTTCTCTGAAACCATACTGATTGTCGCTGATATAGTTTCTCTCCTCCAGCGCCGCCTTGAGTCTCCCTCTGATGAGGTTCTCGAATACCTTGCCAAATACCGGGAGCATAGTCAAGGGACGGTACTTTCCGGTATTGGGTTTCGGTATTAGGACTATTCTTCCTGCCTTCCAAATCTTCGGAAAAGTCCTCTCATCTAAGCACTTATTGTAGAGGTCAAGTAACCTGACTGGGTCGGCGCGGTAGCAGGCTCTGACTATCTCCCCGCTTAGTTGATCCGGCCCAGCAGCCTTCTTGCTCTTGACGCGCGCAATGGCCGCGTCCAAACCTAACCTAACCTAACCTAACCTGACCTAACCTAACCTAACCTAACCTAACCTAACCTAACCTAACCTAACCTAACCTAACCTAACCTAACCTAACCTAACCTAACCTAACCTAACCTAACCTAACCTAACCTAACCTAACCTAACCTAACCTAACCTAACCTAACCTAACCTAACCAGGCACTGCCAGTTACAGCCAGGCACTGCCATTCACTGCCGTAAACTGCCAGGCACTGCCAGACACTGGCATACACTGCCATACACTGCCAGACACTGCCATACACTGCCATACACTGCCAGGCACTGCCATACATTGCCAGGCACTGCCAGGCACTGCCATACACTGCCAGGCACTGCCATACACTACCACGCACTGCCAGGCAGTGCCTGGCAGATACTGCCGTACACTGCCAGGCACTGCCATTCACTGCCGTACACTGCCAGGCACTGCCATTCACTGCCGTACACTGCCAGGCACTGCCAGACACTGCCATACACTGCCATACACACTCAGGCACTGCCAGACACTGCCATACAATGCTATACACTGCCAGGCACTGCCATACACTGCCAGGCACTGCCATACACTGCCAGGCACTGCCATACACTGCCAGACACTGCCATACACTGCCGTAAACTGCCAGGCACTGCCAGACACTGCCAGGCACTGCCATGCACTGCCAGGCACTGCCAGGCACTAACTGGCAGTCACTGCCATACACTGCCATACACTGCAAGGCACTGCCATACATTGCCAGGCACTGCCAGGCACTGCTATACTTTGCCAGGCACTGCCATACACTGCCATTCACTGCCGTACACTGCCAGGCACTGCCGGACAATGCCATACACTGCCATACACTCCCTGGCAGACACTGCCATACACTGCCAGGCACTGCCAGGCACTGCCTGGCAGACACTGCCGTACACTGCGATACACTGCCAGGCACTGCCATACACTGCCATACACTGCCAGGCACTGCCATACATTGCCAGGCACTGCCAGGCACTGCTATACTTTGCCAGGCACTGCCAGGCACTGCTATACTTTGCCAGGCACTGCCATACACTGCCATACACTGCGAGGCACTGCCAGGCACTGCGAGGCACTGCCAGGCACTGCCTGGCAGACACTGCCATACACTGCTATACACTGCCAGGCACTGCCAAACACTGCCAGGCACTACGAGGCACTGCCATACACTGCCAGGCACTGCCTGGCAGACACTGCCAACACTGCCATAAACTGCCAGGCACTGCCAGGCACTGCCAGACACTGCCAGACACTGCCTGGCAGACACTGCCAACACTGCCATAAACTGCCAGGCACCAACAGCCACTGCCATACACTGCCAGGCACTGCCATACACTGCCTAGCACTGTCATACACTGCCATACACTGCCATACACTGCCAGGCACGGCCATACACTGCCAGGCACTGCCAGTCACTGCCATACACTGCCAGGCACTGCCAGTTACAGCCAGGCACTGCCAGCCACTGCCAGCCACTGCCAGGCACTGCCTGGCAGATACACTACCACGCACTGCCAGGCACTGCCATACATTGCCAGGCACTGCCAGGCACTGCCATACATTGCCAGGCACTGCCAGGCACTGCCTGGCACCGCCTGGCAGATACTGCCATACACTGCCAGCCACTGCCATACACTGCCGCGAAGGAAAAAATCGAGAACTTCGGTAATCACAGTGGATTTTTGAAAGCGGTGACAGCCTCCAGGGAAGCATGGAAAACCTTCCAGGATATGGCCGGGACCATCATGAGAGCGAAGGAGGAGAGGGAGAGGGAGGATGAGGCGCGGAAGCGTGTGGAGGATAGACGGAGACGAGAACGCTGCACCCTGCAGTGAGGTCTTTGCTTTGATGCGGGTGCAACAACCATGTCTACTTCGATGATGTGCCGCAAGGATGAGTTCCGCAGTAGGGGTGGCATATTTGCCCCCTTTTCATTGCTTGGATTCCTTTGTAGCTCTGCGCGCGATATCCTCGGCTCTTTCCATTTTTCTCATGTTTTATTTGTGCTTTGATTTCTTTTCTTTCTTTTGTTTCAGATGAATTGTTTCATGTTTTTTTTATGTTTCGTGTATTACTTATCTTCTGTGTATTATTGTATTTGTATTATAATTCTCTAATTCTCAAAATTGTATTTTTATTCCCTGTGTTTAATGTGTATTTTGTCAACAAGTATGTATGCGCCCCGAGTGAATGCGGGAATTTTTACCTTTTTCCAATGGAATGTTTAATGAATAGGAGGAGTGTGGCAGGATTGGTCGTGACCGAAAACAGGGGGGGGGGGGGGTGCGGCACGGCCAACCGTAATCCCTATCCGGAATGATGTGCCCATCATATCCGGACTTTTAGTGTGACCCGTAGGCGAGTGAATGAGAATTATAATGAATAAATATAAATAAATAAATAAGCGCCCCCCGTCAGTAAGGCGGCAGGGGGGACAAAAAAAAAAAAAAAAAAAAAAGGATAGGTTAGGTTAGGTTAGGTTAGGTTAGGTTAGGTTAGGTTAGGTTAGGTTAGGTTAGGTTAGGTTAGGTTAGGTTAGGTTAGGTTAGGTTAGATTAGGTTAGGTTAGGTTAGGTTAGGTTAGGTTAGGTTGGGTAAGGTTAGGTTAGGTTAGGTTAGGTTAGTCTAGGTTAGGGTAGGTTAGGTTAGGTTAGGTTAGGTTAGGTTAGGTTAGGTTAGGTTAGGTTAGTTAGTTAGGTCAGGTTAGGTTCAGTTCAGGTTGGCTACCGGTGGTGTGCACATAGTGCTCCGAGTTTTTTACCAAAATCGGTGTTAAAAAGTGGTGTTTTTAAAAGTTTTTCAGTGTCAAACAAAAGAGGAGACTTCCCCGGTCATTTTGAGTCGCAAAAGTTCAAAATCTCCCGAGGGATTTTGCAGATGATAACGGATAAAGTTTTAATAATTTTCTTCCTGCGGTTACCATGTTTTAACATATGGACGTCGAGATGAATATGTGTAGTGCTGAAATTCAATAGGTTAAACAAGCTAGAAGATTCAATAGATAGAAATTAAATGGTGGACCTCTCCGGCCATTTTGAGTCGTAAAACATCAAAATCCCCCGAGGGATACTGAAGATGATAGCGGATAAAATTTTAATAATTTTCTTCATGCCGTCATCCTGTATTAACATATGGACAACGTGATGAATATGTGAATTGCTGAAAATCGGATGATTAACCAAAAAGTTTTGTGAATCAATAGATAGAAATTAAAAAGTGGATCCTCTCTATCATTTTGAGCCATTATACTTAAAAATCCCTACGTTGATGTGGCGGATGATACCGGATAAAGTTTTAAAGTTCTTACGCGTTTTTCCTTATTAGTGAGGCACGTGGCTGGCAGGCCACAGATCGTCAAACTAAAAAAAGAGTGATTGCACCCCCAAAATAGTGGGTCCTATCGAGACAATATCCGTAGAAGTTCCTTCGGAGTAGATCGAGACAGCTGGCGCGTAAACCCATCAAGGGACTTGCCCGCTGTGAAGGGATAAAGTTTTTTTATTATTTTTAGGCCACACGTATAAGCACTACGGTGAGCTCCATTTTGCGCTGTGAAATTTTTCTAAGTTCATTTTCGGAAGCGAGAACAGTGACAATATAAAAGTGTTTTCTACGCGATTCAAGTGACTTTAATCATTCTGGGCCCCTCTTTCAAAGTTGTTTTTTTCAAAATTTAGCATTTTTACAGTGGGACTGAGAAAAATTTTTGATATCCACCACTGGTGATCTGATACGAGCAGAACGCAATGCGTGATGAAAGGAGGACACAAAAATTGGTTGCTGAAGAGAAATACAAACTCAACAAACTCGAACAAAAAGTGAAGGACATGCAAGTTCGCATGATTGAGCAAGAGAGTATAATTAAGGAGAAAATAAGAATAATCGAAGACCATACAACAAAAAGCAAAACTGATCAACAGCAGGATGAAATCAAAGCACTAGAGCAGAAAGTAGCGGAACTAGAAAGACGCATAGCGGAACAAGAAAATATGGTGGTGCACAACATGTTTCAACCAACGATCGTTGAGACAGACAAAGAGGGCCCTTTGATACGTTAGGTATGGGACTGCCAGGCACTGCCATACACTGCCAGGCACTGCCATATACTGCCAGGCACTGCCAGGCACTGCCATACACTGCCAAACACTGCCAGGCACCAACAGCCACTGCCATACACTGCCAGGCACTGCAATACACTACCACGCACTGCCATACACTACCAGGCACTGCCATACACTGCCAGGCACTGCAATACACTACCACGCACTGCCATACACTGCCAGGCACTGCAAAAAACTGCCATACACTGCCAGGCTTTGCCATACACTACCACGCACTGCCAGGCAGTGCCTGGCAGACACTGCCATACACTGCCAGGCACGACCATACACTGCCAGGCACTGCAATACACTACCACGCACTGCCATACACTACCAGTCACTGCCATACACTGCCAGGCACTACCATGCACTGCCAGGCACGGCCATACACTGCCAGGCACTGCCAGGCACTGCCATACACTGCCAGGCACTGCCATATACTGCCATACACTGCCAGGCACTGCCATTCACTACCACGCACTGCCAGGCAGTGCCTGGCAGACACTGCCATACACTGCCATACACTGCCAGGCACTGCCATACTCTGCCAGGCACTGCCAGTTACAGCCAGGCACTGCCATTCACTGCCGTAAACTGCCAGGCACTGCCATACACTGCTAGACACTGCCAGTTACAGCCAAGCAGCCACTGCCAGGCACTGTCTGGCACTGCCTGGCAGATACTGCCATACACTGCCAGGCACTGCCATACACTGCCAGGCACTGCAATACACTACCACGCACTGCCATACACTACCAGGCACTGCCATACACTGCCAGGCACTGCCATACACTGCCAGGCACTGCAATACACTACCACGCACTGCCATACACTACCAGGCACTGCCATACACTGCCAGGCACTACCATACACTGCCAGGCACTGCCATACACTGCCAGGCACTGCCAGGCACTACCATACACTGCCAGGCACTGCAAAACACTGCCATACACTGCCAGGCACTGCCATACACTAGCCTGGCAGACACTGCCATACACTGCCAGGCACTGCCATACACTGCCAGGCACTGCAATACACTACCAGGCACTGCCATACACTACCAGTCACTGCCATACACTGCCAGGCACTACCATGCACTGCCAGGCACGGCCATACACTGCCAGGCACTGCCAGGCACTGCCATACACTGCCAGGCACTGCCATACACTGCCATACACTGCCAGGCACTGCCATTCACTACCACGCACTGCCAGGCAGTGCCTGGCAGACACTGCCATACACTGCCAGGCACTGCCATACTCTGCCAGGCACTGCCAGTTACAGCCAGGCACTGCCATTCACTGCCGTAAACTGCCAGGCACTGCCATACACTGCTAGGCACTGCCAGTTACAGCCAAGCAGCCACTGCCAGGCACTGCCTGGCACTGCCTGGCAGATACTGCCATACACTGCCAGGCACTGCCATACACTGCCAGGCACTGCAATACACTACCACGCACTGCCATACACTAGCAGGCACTGCCATACACTGCCAGGCACTGCCATACACTGCCAGGCACTGCAATACACTACCACGCACTGCCATACACTACCAGGCACTGCCATACACTGCCAGGCACTGCAATACACTACCACGCACTGCCATACACTGCCAGGCACTGCAATACACTACCACGCACTGCCATACACTGCCAGGCACTGCAAAAAACTGCCATACACTGCCAGGCTTTGCCATACACTACCACGCACTGCCAGGCAGTGCCTGGCAGACACTGCCATACACTGCCAGGCACGACCATACACTGCCAGGCACTGCAATACACTACCACGCACTGCCATACACTACCAGTCACTGCCATACACTGCCAGGCACTACCATGCACTGCCAGGCACGGCCATACACTGCCAGGCACTGCCAGGCACTGCCATACACTGCCAGGCACTGCCATATACTGCCATACACTGCCAGGCACTGCCATTCACTACCACGCACTGCCAGGCAGTGCCTGGCAGACAGTGCCATACACTGCCATACACTGCCAGGCACTGCCATACTCTGCCAGGCACTGCCAGTTACAGCCAGGCACTGCCATTCACTGCCGTAAACTGCCAGGCACTGCCATACACTGCTAGACACTGCCAGTTACAGCCAAGCAGCCACTGCCAGGCACTGTCTGGCACTGCCTGGCAGATACTGCCATACACTGCCAGGCACTGCCATACACTGCCAGGCACTGCAATACACTACCACGCACTGCCATACACTACCAGGCACTGCCATACACTGCCAGGCACTGCCATACACTGCCAGGCACTGCAATACACTACCACGCACTGCCATACACTACCAGGCACTGCCATACACTGCCAGGCACTACCATACACTGCCAGGCACTGCCATACACTGCCAGGCACTGCCAGGCACTACCATACACTGCCAGGCACTGCAAATTACTGCCATACACTGCCAGGCACTGCCATACACTAGCCTGGCAGACACTGCCATACACTGCCAGGCACTGCCATACACTGCCAGGCACTGCAATACACTACCAGGCACTGCCATACACTACCAGTCACTGCCATACACTGCCAGGCACTACCATGCACTGCCAGGCACGGCCATACACTGCCAGGCACTGCCAGGCACTGCCATACACTGCCAGGCACTGCCATACACTGCCATACACTGCCAGGCACTGCCATTCACTACCACGCACTGCCAGGCAGTGCCTGGCAGACACTGCCATACACTGCCAGGCACTGCCATACTCTGCCAGGCACTGCCAGTTACAGCCAGGCACTGCCATTCACTGCCGTAAACTGCCAGGCACTGCCATACACTGCTAGGCACTGCCAGTTACAGCCAAGCAGCCACTGCCAGGCACTGCCTGGCACTGCCTGGCAGATACTGCCATACACTGCCAGGCACTGCCATACACTGCCAGGCACTGCAATACACTACCACGCACTGCCATACACTAGCAGGCACTGCCATACACTGCCAGGCACTGCCATACACTGCCAGGCACTGCAATACACTACCACGCACTGCCATACACTACCAGTCACTGCCATACACTGCCAGGCACTACCATGCACTGCCAGGCACGGCCATACACTGCCAGGCACTGCCAGGCACTGCCATACACTGCCAGGCACTGCCATATACTGCCATACACTGCCAGGCACTGCCATTCACTACCACGCACTGCCAGGCAGTGCCTGGCAGACACTGCCATACACTGCCATACACTGCCAGGCACTGCCATACTCTGCCAGGCACTGCCAGTTACAGCCAGGCACTGCCATTCACTGCCGTAAACTGCCAGGCACTGCAATACACTGCTACACACTGCCAGTTACAGCCAAGCAGCCACTGCCAGGCACTGTCTGGCACTGCCTGGCAGATACTGCCATACACTGCCAGGCACTGCCATACACTGCCAGGCACTGCAATACACTACCACGCACTGCCATACACTACCAGGCACTGCCATACACTGCCAGGCACTGCCATACACTGCCAGGCACTGCAATACACTACCACGCACTGCCATACACTACCAGGCACTGCCATACACTGCCAGGCACTACCATACACTGCCAGGCACTGCCATACACTGCCAGGCACTGCCAGGCACTACCATACACTGCCAGGCACTGCAAAACACTGCCTTACACTGCCAGGCACTGCCATACACTAGCCTGGCAGACACTGCCATACACTGCCAGGCACTGCCATACACTGCCAGGCACTGCAATACACTACCAGGCACTGCCATACACTACCAGTCACTGCCATACACTGCCAGGCACTACCATGCACTGCCAGGCACGGCCATACACTGCCAGGCACTGCCAGGCACTGCCATACACTGCCAGGCACTGCCATACACTGCCATACACTGCCAGGCACTGCCATTCACTACCACGCACTGCCAGGCAGTGCCTGGCAGACACTGCCATACACTGCCAGGCACTGCCATACTCTGCCAGGCACTGCCAGTTACAGCCAGGCACTGCCATTCACTGCCGTAAACTGCCAGGCACTGCCATACACTGCTAGGCACTGCCAGTTACAGCCAAGCAGCCACTGCCAGGCACTGCCTGGCACTGCCTGGCAGATACTGCCATACACTGCCAGGCACTGCCATACACTGCCAGGCACTGCAATACACTACCACGCACTGCCATACACTACCAGGCACTGCCATACACTGCCAGGCACTGCCATACACTGCCAGGCACTGCAATACACTACCACGCACTGCCATACACTACCAGGCACTGCCATACACTGCCAGGCACTACCATACACTGCCAGGCACTGCCATACACTGCCAGGCACTGCCAGGCACTACCATACACTGCCAGGCACTGCAAAACACTGCCATACACTGCCAGGCACTGCCATACACTACCACGCACTGCCAGGCAGTGCCTGGCAGACACTGCCATACACTGCCAGGCACTGCCATACACTGTCAGGCACTGCAATACACTACCAGGCACTGCCATACACTACCAGTCACTGCCATACACTGCCAGGCACTACCATGCACTGCCAGGCACGGCCATACACTGCCAGGCACTGCCAGGCACTGCCATTCACTGCCAGGCACTGCCATACACTGCCATACACTGCCAGGCACTGCCATTCACTACCACGCACTGCCAGGCAGTGCCTGGCAGACACTGCCATACACTGCCAGGCACTGCCATACTCTGCCAGGCACTGCCAGTTACAGCCAGGCACTGCCATTCACTGCCGTAAACTGCCAGGCACTGCCATACACTGCTAGGCACTGCCAGTTACAGCCAAGCAGCCACTGCCAGGCACTGCCTGGCACTGCCTGGCAGATACTGCCATACACTGCCAGGCACTGCCATACACTGCCAGGCACTGCAATACACTACCACGCACTGCCATACACTGTCATACACCGCCAGGCTAGTTTACGTTAGGTTAGGTAAGGCTAGGTTAGGTTAGGTTAGGTTAGGCTATGTTAGGTTAGGTTAGGGTAGGTTAGGTTAGGTTAGGTTCCTGTCAAGCGATCGTTGACTTGACCATAACCACGGGCGACATCAATATGGACGCATGGCATGTCAACGACGAAGCAGAAACGCACTCAGACCATCGTTATGTCGAATATAAAGTGGTTTTGGACCAGTGCGTAACCGCAAACACACGGAAGAGTAACGGCCGCGGGTGGATACTGAAGGAGGAACAGACCGACGCCTTCGAAGCCGCATTCAAGGTGAACTACGGCATACTGATCCCCCCAGTTGAAAGCAGAAGCGCGGACGAGGCTGCAGAAGACTACACCAATGCCGTTGTCAGAACGTGCGATGACGTCCTGAAAATGATTGGCTACGGCACAGTACACAAGTCCGCATACTGGTGGAATGACGAGATCTGAAAGGCCAGGGAAACCTGTAACAAAGTCCGAAGGAGACTGAAGTCGCTGAGAGGGGAAGGCTACTCGGAGGCGAGGAAGGAAATCTTCGATAAACTGAAAGAAGATAAGAAGATACTGCGAGTCGCAATCAGCGAGAGCAAGAAGCAAAAGTGGGATGACATACTCAAGGAGCTGAACTCGGACCCTTGGTTGAAAGGGTACAAGATAGCCATGGGAAAGCTCGAGGGACGCAAACCGACCCCTGAGCTGAACGATCCAGACGCAGTAATTGGTGAGCTCTTTCCGCGGGATGACCACGACTGGGATTCCGAGGAATTGGAAACGGTCTCGAAGGAAATGGAAGGAGAGCCCGAACCATTCAGACCAGAGGAGATAGACGCGGCCATTGCACGCGTCAAGAGCAAGAAGGCTGCTGGGCCGGATCAACTAAGCGGGGAGATAGTCAGAGCCTGCTACCGCGCCGACCCAGTCAGGTTACTTGACCTCTACAATAAGTGCGTAGATGAGAGGACTTTTCCAAAGACTTGGAAGGCGGGAAGGATAGTCCTAATACCGAAACCCAATACCGGCAAGTACCGTCCCTTGACTATGCTCCCGGTATTTGGCAAGGTATTCGAGAACCTCATCAGAGGGAGACTCAAGGCGGCGCTGGAGGAGAGAAACTATATCAGCGACAATCAGTATGGTTTCAGAGAAGGACGTAGCACAGGAGATGCTCTTGAGAGGCTGAAGACTGCGATGAAGCGTGCTAGGGAGAGGAAGCAGTTCAGCGTAGTCATCAGCTTCGATATCAAGAATGCTTTTAACACCGTAAAATGGGGCAGCATTCTACAGAAACTAGCCAAGGCGGGCGTTCCGAGCTACCTTCGACAGCTCATTAGACAATACGGAATGGACCGAATCATCCTGTATGAAACGTGTGACGGCGAAGTACGGGAGTATAGGATAAATCGTGGAGTACCCCAAGGCTCCGTACTCGGCCCATTCCTGTGGAACATCACCAATAATGATGTCCTTCAATGCGACGACGACGAGAGGGCCACGATTCTTGGTTTCGCAGACGATACGCTATTAATAGTTACCTGTCGCTTGCCGTGGGATGTGGAAGCAGTTGCTGCACGAGAAATCAACCGAATGACGCTCGAGAAGCAGGGTGTGAATTTGCTGCTCAAAAAACAGCAGCCATACTATATAGCCCGAGGAGGATCAACTACGAATACAGCATTGAGGTACAGAGCGTACGGGTGACATTTAGCACGTATATAAAATACCTAGGTGTTATGGTAGGCAGCAAAACTTTCAGCGAGCACGTCGACTACGCCATCGAGAAGACGAAGAAGGTATTAGGAAAGCTCGGAGGTATTATGAGGAACCTGAAAGGCCCAGTGGAAAGCAAACGGAAACTGTACTACCACGTAGCAATGCAGGTTTTGATGTACGGAGCACCCGTATGGGCCCCCGAAATAACAAAAGCGAGCAGACAAAAACTGAACAAGGTGCAAAGGACTGCCAACATTCGGCAGATACAAGGGTATATTACTGTCGGAGAGGATACCGCTTGCGTCATCGCAGGAAATCCACCCGCCGACTTATTGGCCGATAAAATCACGAGGGTGTGGGAGGCCAAGAAACAGAACACGGAGGAATCCAAGTGGGAGCTGAAGAAGCGAGCACGGACGAGGACCCTGAACCTGTGGCAGGAGAGATGGGGTAAGAAGGAGAATTTTACCAAGAGCATATGCGATAGCGTCATTGACATTGACATGGACGGTAGCAGTAGGACGCACATGAAGAACACATTCTACACCACTCAATTGCTATCGGGGAAGGGTGTCTTCGGCGAATATAGGCACAAGTTAAAGAAAGCGAAGAACGCCGCCTGTTTTTATTGTGACGACATCGATGATGCGGCTCACACATTATTTGAATGTCAAATGTGGGATGATCAGAGAGAAGAATGCAGCAGGGTCATCCCAGCCTTTAAACAACAAGGAGACTTTCTCAAGGAAATAACAAGGACGAAAGAAACATGGGTAGCCTTTGCAGCATTCGCCGATGAAGTAATGAAAGCCAAAGCAGAGAAGGAGAGGGAGGCAGAGGAGCAACAAAGGGCTCAGGAGAAACTAGACCGAACCGGACGGTGCCGCATAAGCTAAATGGCTTGAAGGAATTGCCAGCATCTCCTCTATTATTAATGAATTGAAATGTATTGACAGCATCTTGGCAATGTGCGACTATATCCTTCAAAGTGATATACGATGCCGGTGTGTTTAAAAAGTGCAAAATGTTGCTCACAAAAACAAGGCTTGGAACTAAATTATTATATATGGTGAGACCTATTAACAGAACTGGCGGAGGCAACTACGGCTTTCTCCGATGTATACCTAACGGATTAGTTCCGGGGAAGGAAGTGCTTGCACCCGTTGCTGTGTGAGCATAATGTCTGGGACATAATCCCGGCAAGGGGGGTTTTTGCTTTTACCTTGTATTCAATTGTATTAAACGTTTTGCAACGATCTTCTGTGTACATTTATTGATTGCATTTGCTGTATTTTCCATGTGTTTCTTGTAATGTGTGAATGTGACCCCGTATGAGTGAAGGAGTAAATTTTATATCAAATTGTATAAGCAACAGGAGGAGTGTGTGCAAGGGTTGGTCGTGACCGGAAAAAACCTGGGGGGCACGGCATGACCAATCGTCATCCCCATAGCCGGACTGATTGCATCAGCCGAGCTCTAATTATTGTGACCCGTAGGCAGCATGAATGTTAAAAAAAGAATAAATAAAATAAGCGCCCCCCGTCGGTACGGCGGCAGGGGGGACAAAAAAAAAAAAAAAAAAGTTAGGTTAGGTTAGGTTAGGTTAGGTTAGGTTAGGTTACGTTAGGTTAGGTTAGGTTAGGTTAGGTTAGGTTAGGTTAGGTTAGGTTAGGTTAGGTTAGGTTAGGTTAGGTTAGGTTAGGTTAGGTTAGGTTAGGTTAGGTTAGGTTAGGTTAGGTTAGGTTAGGTTAGGTTAGGTTAGGTTAGGTTAGGTTAGGTTAGGTTAGGTTAGGTTAGGTTAGGTTAGGTTAGGTTAGGTTAGGTTAGGTTGGGTTAGGTTAGGTTAGGTTAGGTTAGGTTAGGTTACGTTAGGTTAGGTTAGGTTAGGTTGGGTAAGGTTAGGTTAGGTTAGGTTAGGTTAGTCTAGGTTAGGTTAGTCTGGGTTAGGTTAGGTTAGGTTAGGTTAGGTTAGGTTAGGTTAGGTAAGGTTAGGTTAGGTTCAGTTGAGGTTGGCTACCGGTGGTGGGCACATAGTGCTCCGAGTTTTTTACCAAAGTGGAGTTAAAAAGTGGTGTTTATAAAAGTTTTTCAATGTCAAACAAAAGAGGAGACTTTCCCGGTCATTTTGAGTCGTAAAAGTTCAAAATCCCCCGAGGGATTTTGCAGATGATAACGGATAAAGTTTTAATAATTTTCTTCCTGCGGTTACCATGTATTAACATATGGACGTCGAGATGAATATGTGAAGTGCTGAAATTCAATAGGTTAAACAACAAGCTAGAAGATTCAAGATATTAAATAGTGGACCTCTCCGGTCATTTTGAGACGTAAAACATCAAAATCCCCCGAGGGATACTGAAGATGATAGCGGATAAAGTTTTAATAATTTTCTTCATGCCGTTAACCTGTATTAACATATGGACAACGTGATGAATATGTGAATTGCTGAAAATCGGAAGATTAACTAACTACACTGCCAGGCACTGCCATACACTGCCAGGCACTGCCAGGTAGTACCAGGCACTGCCAGACACTGACTGGCAGACACTGCCATTCACTGCCATACACTGCCAGGCACTGCCATATACTGCCAGCCACTGCCATACACTGCCGGGCACTGCCTTTCACTGCCAGGCACTACCTGTTACTGCCAGGCACTGCCAGCCACTGCCAGGCACTGCCATTCACTGTCAGGGACTACCTGTTACTGCCAGGCACTGCCAGCCACTGCCAGGCACTGCCAGCCACTGCCAGCCACTGCCAGGCAGTGCCTGGCAGACACTGCCATACACTGCCATACACTGTCAGGCACTGCCATACTTTGCCAGGCACTGCCATACACTGCCAGGCACTACCATACACTGCTAGGCACTGCCATACAATGCCATAAACTACCATACACTGCCAGGCACTGCCATACATTGTCAGGCACTGCCAGGCACTGCCATACACTGCCAGGCACTGCCATAAACTGCCAGGCACTGCCATACACTGCCATACACGGCCAGGCACTGCCAGGCACTGCCATACACGGCCAGGCATTGCCATACACTGCCAGACACTGCCATAAACTGCCATACACTGCCAGGCACTGCCATATACTGCCAGGAACTGCCAGGCACTAACTGGCAGACACTACCATACACTGCCATACACTGCCAGGCGCTGCCAGGCACTGCCATACACTGCCAGGCACTGCCAGGCACTGCCAGGCACTGCCATACACTGCCAGGCACTCCCGGGGCACTGCCATACACTGCCAGGCACTGCCAGGCACTGCCTGGCAGATACTGCCAACACTGCTATAAACTGCCATACACTGCCGGGCACTGCCATATACTGCCAGGAACTGCCAGGCACTAACTGGCAGACACTGCCATACACTGCCATACACTGCCAGGCGCTGCCAGGCACTGCCATACACTGCCAGGCACTGCCAGGCACTGCCAGGCACTGCCATACACTGCCAGGCACTGCCAGGCACTGCCTGGCAGATACTGCCAACACTGCTATAAACTTCCAGACACTGCCAGGCACTGCCATACACTGCCAGGCACTGCCAGTTACAGCAAGGCACTACGATTCACTGCCGTACACTGCCAGGCACTGCCAGACACTGCCAGACACTGCCACACACTGCCAGGCACTGCCATTCACTGCCAAGCACTGCCATACACTGCCAGGCACTGCCTGGCAGACACTGCCATACACTGCTATACACTGCCAGGCACTGCCATGCACTGCTAGGCACTGCCAGACACTCCCTTACACTGCCATACACTGCCAGGCACTGCCATATACTGCCAGGCATGCCAGGCACAACGTGGCAGACACTGCCATACGCTGCCATACACTGCCAGGCACAGCCAGGCACTGCCATACACTGTCAGGCACTGCCATACACTGCCATACACTGCCAGGCACAGCCATACACTGCCAGGCACTGCCATACACTGCCAGGCACTGCCATACACTGCCATACTCTGCCAGGCACTGCCATACACTGCCAGGCACTGCCAGACACTGCCATACACTGCCATACACTGTCAGGCACTGCCAGGCACTGCCTGGCAGAAACTTCCATGCACTGCCAGGCACTGTCATACACTGCCATACACTGCCAGGCACAGCCATACACTGCCAGGCACTGCCATACACTGCCAGGCACTGCCAGGCACTGCCATACACTGCCAACACTGCCATAAACTGCCAGGCACTGCCAGACACTGCCATACACTGCCATACACTGTCAGGCACTGCCAGGCACTGCCTGGCAGAAACTTCCATGCACTGCCAGGCACTGCGATACACTGCCAGGCACTGTCATACACTGCCAGGCACTGCCATACACTGCCAGGCACATTGTTATGTGTATTTGGAAGTGCCTTACTTTATTTGAGGATCTGATTATTCCTAATTTTTTACGACTCAACCAACACCCCCCCCCCCATCCTCACGAAGAGGACAAGTGTTTACAGCTTTTTAGTATGTATTGCTAAATAGTGTGTTAATGTCTCCTCGTTTTGATAATTGACAATGACGCTCCGCTTGCTTTGCTCAAGTGGCGGTTCGTTCTATTTGGCAACTCCGTTTTCGTGGCATTTAAACCTACGCCAAAGTCTCGACTTTTCAGGGTTTCGGTGAGCCTCCTGAAGATTGAATATTTTACAGGTTTGAACAGAGAGAATCCGTCATGGTCAAATTGCATGAGCCACCACTGCTTTCCTCCAAAGTGCCAATGTAATTCGGTCGTGATTGTCGTTACTTTGCTTTAAGTAAAATTTCTGTGGATTAATACATACAATTTGTCATAGTGTGCAAGCAGCGAGCAGCACTGACTGAGGCCCGCAAACATTTTGTGATTCAAGTTGCGTTAGGAACCTCAATAATAATATAAATAAATCACACTTTTGAGATGAAATGACAGGCCCGGGAATGAGTAGGTTCAAAACTCCCGTCCCGTCCGTCCGTCCCCCAATGAGATGGCCTTGCAGTGACCAGAGACAACGGAGGGCACAGAGTGCCGCCAACCGATAGCAGCGAAGAGGGATAGGGACGCCATCCAGCGGACACAAACAAAGGCTCCGTAGCCTTCAATATCTATCCTAAAATACTCGTGCGTGACTCGTGATATCCTTCATATGTGTTTGTATGATGATACAATCATAACATAGATATAACCTCCATACTTCATTATTTACAAGAATAAACCCACAGCTTTATCGTGTTTACATTGTTTTTGTTTTGATTTGTTAATTGTTTACATAATTCTAATCTAATTCCCTAGTTTTATCGTAAAAGTTCCCTGCTTTGATTTTTCTTTGAAAGAGTTCACTTTAGCTGAGAGTTCTGTCTCTTTATGAAATTGGTGTGTACCACCTCACTGCGTACTATGTGTATGTGTTTTGACACAGTTTTACTTTTTTATTTTCAACTTGCTGAAGATCAAGGAGCTATAATTTAACTATTGAACTATTCGACATTATTCTGGTAAATTTTATTTCTTTGCTCTTTCACATGAACAACAGGGTGTCACAGCAAGAATCATATTACTATAGCACACTGTGTTGATATGAAATACACAAAACATCAGAAAAAGAGAAATGAAAGCGGTGTTATGGTTGGAGGGGGGATGGGTTGTTAAACCAGTGTGTAATGCCTCACTTTCATTGGGCGTCATTTTGAGAAAACGTACCTCGCTTTTCGGGCTTTCTTGGACTTTATCATCAGCCTAGGAGGTCCTCTACATTTTGAGAATCCCCGGAAGGCGGGTCAATTCTTTGTTCTTTTAATATCAGATTTCAGAGAGAGAAAAAAAAAAAAAAAAAAAAAAAAAAAAAAAAAAAAAAAAAGTCCAAAGTACCGATGTATTTCGGGCGTCATTGTGAGAAAACGTACTAGTTGGGACAAAGATACCTGGCCACACGTTTTGGATATGAAATACGCAACGCATGCTTGATACCAGCCGTCAAACACTGCCAATGCGTTGTTATGTGAGCAAGGCCGGACCTTTCATTGTGTTCCACACTCAATGAGCTGGAGAACGGAATCAGTGGAATCAGTGCAAGTGTGGTGGGGGAGGGCATTTGCGTGAGTGCCGGGCTATGATAGTAAATCAAATCAGTCAGTGAAACTGCTTCTGTAACCTTCTTTGTCTTCGAATTTGACTATTTTGGTTTTCGGACGATCAAAACTATAGCCTCATAGCCTCATGCTCGCTTGTACGCTCGTATTTTCTATTCAAGCGTCTTACTTATAATGCGCTGGAATTATAATTTTGGCTCTCGGTCGTTGAGCAGTGACATCTTTATGTGTATTTGGAAGTGCCTTACTTTATTGGAGGATCTGATTATCCTTAATTTGTACTACAATACTTTTAGCAAATCAAATGTTTGCTCTTACTGTTTTTTTCCAAATTACTCGTTTATCCCAATTTGTTACGTATCAATGTTTACATAAATCAGTGCGGCGCCGCTTGCGATCTGGCAGCACCGCATTTTGTCCATTCAAACCCGCACAAAGTGTCGATTCGAGGGAGTGCACTTCGCACCTCCATTAGTTTGAGTTTTTTCATGCATTTGAATCGACGAAATGCGGCGTTGCCATATTACACGCGACGCCACTGATCATAATTTTTTTTTTGTTTTTTTCCGCAAAAGTTTATTATTTCACAGGTGGTGGGGGAATTAGATGGGAAAGGAAAGGGGAAGGTGGGGGAAAGCGGAAAGGAGGTGTAAAAGGGTACCTGGAATCAAGTACGAAAACCAAGAAGATCACAGCAAAAAAAACTAAGTATCTCCACTTTGCTACCCCCACCCCTTTTTCCCCTCCAGCCCTCCCTTAAATCCTCAATTTTGATTCTTTTTTTGGTTGATGGAATCTTGCTAACCATAATTGGCGTTTTTTCCATCACCTTCGGTAAAAAATAAAGTTTTTCAGATGGTTACTTGTTTCATATCCAAAATTTTAGGACTAAATATAGGAGGGGTATTGAGGGGGGGATACCTCGAAAACTTGCCCCCATAACCCCATACTTTTTTTTTCATGAAATTATCTTCTATAGTGCCTAGAAGTAAAAAAACCTCGATTTATATGTTTCAAAACTAGCTAAAGGCAGCTGACCGATAAAAATCTGGGAAAAGTCACATTTTTAGGGGTTTTCCGTCACATATTACAATATACCAATTACTGAACGTAAAATTATTTTTTCAAATTGAGTTTTCACGTGAAAAGCTTTAAAAATACATACTTTACCATTACCATTCTGCATAGTTGAAATCAAAATTTTGAATGACGGTGGTAAAATGGGACGATAGAACTTTGGGGTCGAAAACGACCTCGCGCGACTACTCGCGGAAGTTTTTAGGGCGCGAGTGACGGCGGGTTAAAAACGAATAGATGGAAAGAGAACAAAAGACTAAATTCTGGTTTTCGAAAAAAATTAAAATCAAACTTCAATGTTTCTAAACTTTTTTGCGGATGTAAGAATGATATTTTTTTAAGGATTAAGGTTGCTCTGGAGATGGTAGATCTTCTTTTCTTACAGCCGCAAGTCTCGAAAACGAATAGATGAAAAGAGAAAAAAGGACCAAATTCTGGTTTTCAGGAAAAAATTAAAAACAAACTTTAATGTCTTTTAACTTTTTAGCAGATGTTTTTTTAAGGACAAGGGTTGCTCTGGAGGTGGTTGCGCTTTTTTTCTTACAGCCGCAAACTGCAGAATGTTCAGACTAATGTTTGCGGGGAGGTTTGAAAAAAGGCTAATCAAATTAAGTTAGGAGATAGGTTATTGTAATCATAACCGTATTTGTTTGAAACTAAAACTATCTTAAAAGAAAAGGAATTTAGAAAGGAGGATTGGAACAAAAAAAAATTAAACTGACAATTTTACAAAAAAAACTAAATCATTATTATATAATTATATCAATGCCATAAATGAATCTATAACGTGTTCCAGTTACTTAGGAAAATTGTTAACTAATCGGAAATAAGTAAATACAAGTACAATCAGCGTAAAATACAAATAGGTAAGCTGTTAACAATTCCAACAGAGGAACTTAAAATAAAAAAAGAAGGTATATTTATGTTTCAATCAATAATTATTTTAATGCATAAATTATCGATGCAAAATATACATAACATTAATAGAATACTAAATAATTAACACAAAAAAACCAAGCAAAATTTTTAGCACTTCAAGTTTTGCAAGTAAGGGAGAAAAGAAGAAGAATTTTAAACACTTCAATGAATTGTGAGCGTATAAAATAAGGGCTAGTGTAATTTTTTTTTTTTTTTTAATTTTTTTGCTGAAGTTTTTCCAACTTCCCCCATTGTACGTAAGTTGAGTGTTTACTTTTGTAATTAACAAATATCTTCTGCAGTATGAATTTCTCTGAGTTGTTGAACTTTGAAATTTTAATAAGAGTGCGGAAGATTGATCTCCTATCAGTTCATCAAAGGCAAATCCAGCAATCTGGCAACCACACTTTCTTCCAATTTGAATGTATGAAAAACAATCAATTAGCAGAAGGGCCATGGCCCCTTCAAGAATCGATCGTTTCTCATACATTCAAGTGGGAAGGAAGTATGGTTGCCAAACTGCTGGATCCGCCCATGCAACTCTTAAGTTTGAATCGACTTTGCAAGTGAAAATTAATAAAAAAATCATTTTCTAGAAGATCTATTTAATTCGTTTACGTAAGAAAAAAAATGCGAAGCATATTGATGAAATTTTCTGAGGACACTACAAAAATGATAAAAATGTTAGAATTTTTTTATTGGGCGGATTATCATTGACTTGACCTGAATTTTTCAAAACATGTATGAAAAAATTTGCAATCCTTACCTTTAAATTTTGGTTTCTTCATGTGATTCCGCGGCAAACTCCCGAAAATTTTAATCTGATAGATGGCGTTACTTGTCGCTGGCTCCGAATACAGCCGTTTTTTGACGGTCTTCGGCTGTTTTCTCTGAACAGACGAATAATAGACAAAAAAATCGGAATGTCAGCACCTGCTTAATTTTTTGCTTGATTTTTTGAGCCATAAACGGGCCAAATTGGTTCTAAAATAAAGGCGTAACTTTCCAAAGAAAAAATCATGTGTAATTTGGAGTTGTATCAGTAAAGATTACAGGTGAAACAGAAACCTGTAATCTTTACTGATACAACTACTTGTCACGAGAGAGCTTGCGGGACGTCCAGGAATGGACCTCTCATGACCGTTCAAAGGTGAATGCGACCAAATCTGAGAATGTTGTTTTTACCAACAGAACTTACGTCCACACCTCGCTAGTTTTAAACGGGGATATCATTCCCCATTCCATGGAAGCAAGGTACCTGGGCCTTATCATGGAATCAAAGTTAAAATGGGAAGATCACATTATAACTAAGAAGGAACAAATTAATCTGAAAAATAGAGAAATGTTATGGCTAATTGGACGCCGCTCGAAATTAAGACTGAATAACAAAATACTCTAATACAAATCCATGATAAGGCCCATTTGGGCTTATGGATGCCAGTTGCGGGCGTGTTCTGCCAAGAGCAACGTTCATAGGATAGAAGTCGTACAGAACCTTTTGTTAAGACAAATCGCGAATGCGAGATAGTACGCTGAAAAAAAATGTTGGTTGAAGTAACCTCATATGAAGTTGATTTAACCAAACCACTTTGTTGGAAAAACGGACCACTAAGTTGGTGGATAAATTAACCAAAAACTTTTTGGTTAAAAGAACGAAGCGTTTAGGTGAAAAGAACAAAGGTTTTTAGTCCTTTTAATCAGCAATTTAGTTGCTACTTCCTAACTATCTATTTTAGTTGAATTAACTAAACATCTAGTTGGTACAATCTAAAATTTTCTAGGTGAATTAACCAAAAATCTTATCTTCGACTGACATTGGTAGCTTCCGTCCCCAACTCTCCTGGCACTTCGGGAGCGCCCGAGAAGGAAGATTTATACAGTGGACGAGAGTACTGTACCTCACGGCGCACTCTATCTCGCGTATGTGGCGTTACTGTCGCCTCAGAAGCTTCTATACTGTCGTGATAGGGGGAAGAAGAATAGTTTGTATATATACCAATCAGATTTGAAATTTTGATCTCTACTTTTAGGTGATCTTCAAAGTACGGTAGCTTCTTGAGTTATCATTATTTTTTTATTTTTTTTTGCAGTACCATGTGGGAGGCACTTAGGAAAATCTCTAAATTTCATTAAACTTTACAAAAAACCAGTTTTGAGCCTTAGAGAGGTGTCCGAAAATGAGAGATTCTCGCTCGATCAATACGGGATTCTCCCCGTTGCCACGCTCGGCTCTCGGATCGCGGCTCGCACTATGGTCTGAGACGCATCTCTTTAGATCGGATTTCTTTGAATGATACATGTTTTCTTAGTAATTTTGGTAGGCTGAGTTTATATCTGGCCTTATTTTTTGCCTAACATACTTATTTCTTCGAATTTCAGACAGGTAATATTATCGGTGACGCTCAATTGTAATGTATCAAATTTCTTTGAATGAAACATGTTTCCCGCATAATTTTCGTTCACTGAATTCAATCTTAACCTTATTTTTCATCTGTTATAATTTGTAAATTTCTTTTTTCTGCGATTGTTGTCTTGTTGGTATTGGTTTAAGGTATGTATATGACTACATGAGTTTCCAGGGAGACATTGCTAAAATGATTCCGTACGATAGAAAAATTATTTGGTTAATTCACCCAAAAGTCCAGATCAGTTCACAAAAAAACTGATGAGTAAATTAACCAAAATTTTGTTTAATTAATTTAACAAAAAATTTAGGTTGGTTTGCAAAAGTTACTAAATGGTTGATTCAACTAAAAATTATTTAGTCAAATTGACATATCTCTTTTGTTGCATCAACCTCATTGGAGGGTGATCCGACAAAAAAACACTTAGTTTATTTTACAACTTCATTTTTCTTGGATCAACCAAATAATTTTTTTCCGTGATGAGAGGAACAGCGATATCAGGGTTGAACTCGGGACTGAAAGCTTAGAGTTGTTCGTATCCAGAATGTACAACTGGTATGAAGAGCGCTTGCACCTCCATCCAAATCCATTGGCCGGCGTTAGGCTTATGGACTGTGTGGGAGATGTAAGACGACTAAAAAGGAGGAAGACTCGTGAGCTTTTGACTCCCCATTTTCTCAAAATTTAACGGAAGTCCTGACCAACTCTAACCGCCAGGGACTTTCCATTTCAATAAATTTAAAGTAAAAAATACTAACCTTTTTTACTTTCATTAGATATACATGTTAAGTATTTTTGCCCCTTTTTGTACCATTTTCTTTTGCCGATTTCTGTACCATTTACTAATTTTCCGTTTTCAGCTTTTACCATTTTTCTATTCTACTTTGCCACCATCACTTTTTTTTTAATCCTGCTTATATTTCTATTATTCTATTTTTTTTCTTTAATTCTGATTCACAGTTCTTTAAATTTGTTATCTGTAATATGCGAATGACAAAATCTCTCTCTCTCTCTCTCTCTCTCTCTCTCTCTCTCTCTCTCTCTCTCTCTCTCTCTGTCTCTCTCTCTCTCTCTCTCTCTCTCTCTCTCTCTCTCTCTCTCTCTCTCTCTCTCTCTTTCTCTCTCTCTCTTAAAATGGATGTATACATATATGTGTCATACTTATATTTTATTTAGTATAAGTTGAACTGAATGTAAAATTTTAAAGATTACATAGTCTGAAATTGTAATACACATACTTTAATTTGTGTATTGTAATAAATAAAAAAAAAAAACAAAAAAAAAAAAAAAAAAAAAAACAACTGATACACTTCCAAATTCCACATGATTTTTTCTTTGCATAGTTACGCCTTTATTTTAGAGCCAATTTGGCCCGTTTATGGCTCAAAAAATCAAGCAAAAAATTAAGCACGTGCTGACATTCCGATTTTTTGTCTATTACTCGTCTGTTTAGAGAAAATAGCCGAAACCCGTCAAAAAACGGCTATTTTCGGAGCCAGCGACAAGTAACGCCATCTATCGGATTAAAATTTTCGGGAGTTTGCCATGGAATCACCTTAATTATAACCCATTGTTTTTTTTTTTATTAGGCCTGATTTTTCTTCTCTCTAAGAGTGATATAGGTAGAGAAAAAACTGATTGTTATATAGATTATAGTTCTACTTTGGAGCGTTTTTACCTCACCAAAATACGCACAAATGCAGCTGGTGCCATACCAGGCTGTTGTGGAACTCAGAAAAATGAATTAACAAATTTCATCGCAGTGGTATGGATGCTTTTATGGAACGCATTGGAGTAGCTGAGAGTTGGTGCAAAAGCTTTTTTTTTTTTTTTTTTTTTTTTTAGGGTAAATTGAAAATCACAGGGTATAGTTCCTGATGACTCATAAATCATTTAGCTTAAGAAATGTTCATATGCATCGGGGCAATCCTTACCCTGTGTATTCACTCAACCACATTTTGTGCTGAGAATAACTGTCGATTCAGTTTCTGCATTAAAAGTAGAATTTCTCTGTAAATTTAGTGTCTTTGTCCTATCAAACGCAAGAAAGTTGGCATTCAAGAATATTCCCCGAATGCAGGAAGGAAGCTTGTAAGGTTGCAAAGAGTCGCAGGTAGTCAAACTTTTGGGACAAGAGTTTTCGCTATACTTTTATTTAGATGCAAGTCACAATACACAATAGAAGGACAAATTTTCAACTGCAAAGCAAAATTCCATGCCTCTTTCCTGCGCTCGTCGAAAATTCTTGACTGCCAAAACTTTTGCGTTTGATGGAACAAGTGAGGTTACGATTGGAAAATCCGATTATAAGGGGAAATCATTGATCTTAGAGTCAGTGATGAGGGAGAAATTATATCAGCACAAAAATAAAAAAGGTTTTTTACAAATATTCTTCCAATTACATTAAGATATCTGGAAATAAAGTTATATGGCAATACGAGTGTCTCCATGGGAGGTAAGTGCTGTTCTTGAAAAACAGGTGCAGCACTGTAGCTTTTGTCTTCCACAGTGCAGCACCGAAAACTGCATGAAGGTGCTACTTTTAGTCAAATAAAAACTCTCCACTCACTGGCGCATCCGGGATCTCTTCCATCTCTCTCATTTCCCATATGAATGTATAAGTAGGAAAAGGACAGAAAGAGGGGGTTTTATCCCCTTGTCAATCCTTGTCCAACATACGTTTCTTAATGGAGAAAAGAGACGGACGGAGAAACTCTCATTGTGCTACTGGCTCCACTTCATAGTACCCACAAACTGCAGCGTCTACTGTCTCTAACTTAAATAACTGATTACTGATCAGCAATGTCCGCTTGATTTCCCTTCTTCCATCACCAAGAGAAAAATTGGGAATTAAAGAAATGAGTCCTAAACGTAACCGATTGCAATTAAAAAAAAAAAAAAAAAAAAAAAAAAAAAAAAAATCAATAGGTATTTTGCGCACAGAATTAACAAAAAGCGTAATCATTTAGCTGACTTGAGCATAATTCGAATTCGTTTATAATTGAGAATTCTTGAAAATTTGTTCCAGTACTCATTTTCTGAAGATACCGCCATTTTAACTCTTTTGGTGAGCCAGAGCAATCGGTGCAATTCTACTGGTCAAATAAATTAATCGAGTTTCTAAAGTAAAATAGAAACTTTGGTTTCTATTGGTTTACAATAATTTGATTTGAACTGACTGTTACCTCATCGTTAAAATAATGAGTGTGAACATTAAGTTAAACTATATGTTCAGTCATGACCTTGGACCTACCCAGATAGTGCTCATCACTAGAGGCATCTAACTAAGGAGCCTCCCGCAATCCATAATTATTGGCAAACGTATCAACAAAATTAAATTTTAATACGATACGAAATTTTTGATACGTTTTCTGAAAAATTGAATGGGTCAGACTTAAACAAAAAGAGTGTGCGACAAAATTATTTTGATGTCTTTATTTTTTAAACAAAAAATTTGAAGAATTTCTGGGGGAGAAATATTTACCTGCAACGCTTCTTCCGAAATTCTTATCAACTCCTCCTCCTGGACTCTTAATTTTTTAAACATCTGATTTTGTTCTAAAAGATTTGGATGATTTATTTTCATTCAATCTTTTGTGTAATATTTATGAATTGAGAGATAAATGCAAATTTTCTTATCGTTTATTCACATTTCAACCCACCATGAACAAAAATTTCATGAAAGTGTACTGTATAGGCTGCTTTTAATTTCCATTAAATGGGAGATACAGTGCACGATTGGAATAAATCCTAACTCATTTTACCCTGTCCAGTTTAACATCTTCGCTTAAAAAAATAAAGTCATATTTCAACAGTTTTGATCCCGAACAATAAACAGGGTCCTCTCACATGTTCAACGCAACACATTCATTAGTCGTAAGCTCACAGTATAAATCTAAAACTTAATGCTACAAAAATTACAAAGTTAATAAATTAAACGTTAACGAAGCGTCATGCTATTATTTATAGTATATACTTATACTACTTAATAATCTCGTTAATGAGTTGACTATTGTGGGAAGAAAAGTATTTTAGCCTTTACTTATCGCAAAATCTGAAAATAAGCTTTTTCTAAGAAGTTACTCCGTTGAGCTTGTGGACCGTTCCAGTTATGAGATCATAGACGTCTTGCTGCCGATCAGGAGTGGGTCACTATACAGCCAATCAGATTCTGCTATGGTTGTTCAGTATCACTACCCTGTAACAGTCCATTAGAATAATCCTTTCTAAGGAGCCATGACAGATTTATTAGAGCGAACAATTTCCAACAACACTATGAGATAACAAGTTTTCAATCCTAGAAAATCAGGTTACATTTGAATTAAAATAGATACTAAATATGTATACAGCTTTTATCCAGAGATAAAGAAAGATCCCGCACATTACTCACGAATAAGGGCCCTCAGAGGAAATAAAAATGGTTTTTATGAGTATATGATTTCAAGGAAAGGAGCTACTATGGAGCCCTGAAAGAATCCGTCCAACTGTGGTTAATGTACTTTGAGCTCAAACAGGACAAAAAAAAAAAAAACAGTAGCGGATATACCCAGCTGTTTAGTGACACGTTAACTTGTCAAACTGCTTATGGAGCATTTTTTAATACACCGGAATCTGCAGTGGTGCAATAATACTAAGCTGTATGGAGCTGCACTGAAGCGGAGAAGTTCCGGAAGCTCCAGTGCATCGCTCCAGCATCGGCGAGTAAAAAAATAAAAAAACTCACCAACAGGTTGCAAAAGAGGTAGAGACAGAGAGAAAAGAGCTGGGATTTTGGGAAGGAGTGCTCGAGTGCATGATTGCAACAAGGAGAAAACAAAAAAAGGCGACCTTTCATCACTTCAGACAAAGAGAGAGAGAGCATTGTCATCCAAGCCAATTGCCCTGAGGTTTGGCTGTTTATTTGCTACCGTTTCATTCTTCTTTGCCAGCTATGGGCTCAAATTGAGCAAGAATGGCTCGATGAATAAGTTTGATGCTGTGATAAAAAACTGCCATGAGAGTTGGTAATAGGATGGTCTAATTTCATTAATTAATGTTTAAATCAATTAATTAGAAGCAAGTTTGATTCCATGAGGGGCATTTTTCCTTGGAGATATGGGCAGATATCTTTGGTAGACAAATAAAATGAAGGCAATACGAAGTGGAAATGAAAGGTGACACATACTGCCATCCTTAGCTAAGACGCCAAAGTCTACTACCAATGGTTCAGTTTTTCTCCTCTGGTTTCGTTTTATTAAAAAAAAACCAAAACAAAAACAAAACCATTTCACAATATATACGTTTGTAGAATATTCGTGAGTGATTATTTCCCACTGTAGAGAATCAATTCTGAAACTTACATTACAGATGTGCGCATTTGTATTTTTCAATTGAAAATAATCTGAGAAAGAAAGCTGAATCATTTGGTGTGGTATTTTCGCTCAGCTGAAAGGACGGCAGTGTGCCTTTAGCCTACCCTGCATTCATGCATTGAAAATGCATCTCCAAAAAGGAGGGGAGAGAAAAGTGGACATTTTTCGCTTGTTCTTCTTTACTTTAGCTTTTTACACTTTTATTTACTACTATGACCTCCAAAAAGGAAGTACCCCTGTCAAAATGCTCACTCTTTTAAATCTTGGCAATGCGGGTTTTAAGTTCTTAAGGACTAATCAGAACAGGCCTTTTAAAGTATGTCATGAAAAATTTAAAGTTTCATTGAAAACAAAGGTCTTTAACAGTACGAATTTTGACCAGGGTGTCAAAATGTTCACTCTTTTAAATCTTGGCAATGCGGGTTTTAAGTATTTAAGGACTAATCAGAACAGGCCTTTTAAAGTATGTCATGAAAAATTTAAAGTTTCATTGAAAACAAAGGTCTTTAACAGTACGAATTTTGACCAGGGTGTCAAAATGTTCACTCTTTTAAATCTTGGCAATGCGGGTTTTAAGTTTTTAAGGACTAATCAGAACAGGCCTTATAAGTATGTCATGAAAAATTTAAAGTTTCATTGAAAACAAAGGTCTTTAACAGTACGAATTTTGACCAGGGTGTCAAAATGTTCACTCTTTTAAATCTTGGCAATGCGGGTTTTAAGTTTTTAAGGACTAATCAGAACAGGCCTTTTAAAGTATGTCATGAAAAATTTAAAAATTCATTGAAAACAAAGGTCTTTAACAGTACGAATTTTGACCAGGGTACTACTTTCTTTTGAAAGTCATAGTACAGCGAAAGTTCGTTGTGTGGAACGTTGTTTAAGTGAAATATCTCGCAAAGGAATTTTTTTCAGAACCGTGAAGCCTCCTATACTTTGACCGCAATTTACTAAATGGAACTTTCGCTAAGTGGAATTGTTTTCGGGACAGGACCGAGGTTCCACACAAGGAACTTTCACAGTACCTCCTTTTTTCAAATGTTTACTTACGACTCAATTGTGGCAATCAACAAAAGATTATTCTGATTGAGGCAATGGATGGACCAACGACACTTCTCCAATTTACTTTAAAAGAGCCGTCTTTTTTTATGTCCACAATTGCTCGCTCTGTGGTCCATGGTTGCCCCTTTTTTAACTTTGTGAACTACAGCAAATGGGCAGAGGCTCTTCAGAGAGAACCCTGTAGGATTTTCCATTTCCTAGGCTGGTAGCACTTCTGCAAACAATTGTGAACCACAATCATTCACATGCTCTGAAGCTTGTGGAGAGAGAGGAATCAGCAATCGGCACTCTGATTTCTCAAATGATTTCTACTGGTCGCCTGCAACAACGTGATACAACGTGATTTTGTATGCGGAGCTCACAAAACATTTGCGGTTTGCGTTCACAAAATCATTGCGGACATCAAAACAGATTGCTCCGAAATTAGCATCTTTGTTGGTTGTTGCATCCATCGACTCAACCAAAATATGAAAAATAAATTTCAAATAATCAACATTTTCCAAGCTCTACTCATAAGATGCAAGCAACTCTGACGCAGTCGGCAACGCTAAATTACCTTTAATAATTTTTCAAACAGACATAATTTATCATTGGCAAGTTCATAATTTCCTCTACGTAACAGTTACTGACAAGGTCACGGAGAGAGAGAGAGAGAGAGAGAGAGAGAGAGAGGGGAGAGAGAGAGAGAGAGAGAGAGAGAGAGAGAGAGAGAGAGACCGACATCCTCAGCAAAAAGGATGGTAAAAATGTGTAAAGTTGTACTCCTCAACTCAATGCTTGAGAATTTGTTCGTGAAAAATTACTAACACTGTACAGCAGGTACAATAACATCGATGCTTGCACATCATGAGCTTGAACATTCAAAATTCTGCTTGATGCATTGTAATTCTCAATACTTGCAGTAACTTTACAATCATGCATCGTAAACTAACTCACACTCAATGAGCAACTACCGCTCTCAATGAGGTCAAAAATCAGGTCAACAAAATTCCTTATAGTTGGAGAGCACTGTAGACATTTCGTTTCATTCAGAAATTAAGTTAAATGTCTATCATCATCATCAGATTTATGATTGTAATGAAAGGACCTAACGGTAAAAGCGGATTTCTCTTAACGGATGTGCTCTAAATTCAAGATTATAGGTTCTTGCTGAAAGAGCATAAAATGAAAAACTTTTTGGCGCAAACCAAAAGTCGATATCGTTTTTCGTTTTCGATATATCGAAGGTCAAAGTTCGATTTGGACCTATTTTCAAAAAATCATTACTCCACTTTGAGATACCGGAATAAAAAAAAAAAAACTAGGGGTCTAAAATACTCCAAAAAGCAAGCCCCGTATAGGAAAAATACGAGTTTGACACAAATTTAGCCAAAAATAGGTTTAGCGCCCCCGAAAATTGTCAACGTTTTTGCCCCCCAGGGGGGCCCATGAAACAAATTCCTTGAAACAACCTCTATCGAATGATACATCGATCAAAAGTGCATACCAAACTGAGCATTTTGGTGCAAACCGGAGGTCGATATCGTTTTTCTCATTCGAGATATCGAATGTCAAAGTTACATTTACAAAATTCGATATCTCGAATGAGAAAAACGGTATCGACCTCCGGTTTGCGCCAAAATGCTCAGTTTGGTATGCTTTTTTGATCGATGCATCACTCGATAGAGGTCGTCTCAAGGAATTTTTTTGATGGGCCCCCCTCTGGGGGACAAAAACGTTGACAATTGTAGGAGGCGCTAAACCCTACTTTAGGCTAAATTTTTGTCAAATTCGTATTTTTTTTTAAAAAGGGCTTGCTTTTTGGAGTATTTTAGACCCCTAGTTTTTTTAAATTCCGGTATTCAAAGAGTAATGATTTTTAAGCGTGCCGTATATATACGGTACGCTTTTTGTTTTCATTTTCATATCTAATATATAGGTTGCATGCTTTGCTTATGGCAAAACCTTGGCGGGAAAGGTTTGAAAAATTAAAAACATGTTTTCTTAAAACTAGTTTCATTAATCGTTCATTTATTGCTGCAATCCAGGAGGTCTCGGCGTCTATTTTCTTAAAATTGTAAAAGTTTTGGTATTCCTGTTAATTTCAATAAGTTATTAAGCGTCAAAGTCGAATTCCGTTGAACGAGAATTCCATACAGGTCCAGCAACCCAAGTCATTTGTGCCAACCTATGAGTCAAAATTCCAAGGCAGGAGGGGGGTGGAAACATCTCCCGCAGGAACCCTCTTTGCCCCTCGCCTTTGGGCTCTATCGGTCACAAGATTTCTTCACGGTGCATTAAGCGGTCGGGTCGGTCGGTCTAAAGACTCATAAATGTGTCAAAATCTGTTTGAGGAGGGTTTCGAAAAGAAGTGACGGCGAGGTATTGATGAAGAGCGGGAGGGGTATAGAAAAGAGAGGGACTCATTCATATCCTTAAGTAGACCTGTTTAGTGATGACGTCACGATCAGAATTGGTTCCAAACAAATGCTCTATCTCTCACTCTCGTTGATTTACCTATAAGAAATCAGATCCAAATTTTCGATCGCAAATTCATGCTAGTTAAAGAACAGTTTTCTCAAATTTTATTGCACCATTAGATTCCACGTATTTTAAGGTATCTTTTCACTCTAACATAATTCCTAAAAGATCACAAGCGAATTTACAATCACAGTTATACCGAAAGATGTTCTACGTTTTGTCCTCGTCTTACTCACGGTCTCTTATGGGAGTATCACCGCCATGACACTCAATCATTCCAACTTCTCTTCGTATCGAAGCTATTGTTCGAGGTATAACACATGTCGTGATGGTGCTGATGAGCCTATATCCTAGAGTTTTGTGCTCATAAGAAACGGTGAGTGTGACAACTGACAAGGACAAAACATAGGAGTTTCTTCGATATAACTGACTGTGAGTGTGCATTGATGCACGATGTTTCAAAAAGTTTGTGGTAGCGGGCTCATATTTTATCATTGAGAAAAAAGTGGCTGTTAAAACTGTAAGAATAGAACCATACATGATTTCGCCTTATTTTAATCATGAGACCTATCGTTGCTATAGTCAGCGCGCTTGAATCTACACGAATTCCGATTGTCTCTATGGAATTTCGATTAATTCTATGGGAAAAAAACGTGGGAATATAGTTCCTATCGGTAAATTCATTGAAACAATCGGAAATTTTTATAAGGGACGTGGAACCCAATGGTGTGATGAACATAACTGGTGCAAAGAACATGTTGTTTATTAGCACTTGTATTTGAAAATTTGGATCGTGTTTCATATGGGAAAACCCACGAGAGCGCGAGTGAGGCAGAGCCTTTTTTTGGAACCAATTTTTTTCATGACGTCACACTAAACAGGTCTTGGTCATTGGAAACATTTGAAATTCTGGGGGATCGGCAAATTGAAAACCCCTTTATGAGCGTCTATGCAATCAAGGTATTTTTGAAGAAATTTTGGGCGTTTTGTTGAAAAATAGGTTTTTAAAATCCATTAATAGCTCTAAAAAGTGAGAGGGGCTGTCACGTGTCTTCCACCCCTGGACAGCCTC
This sequence comes from Trialeurodes vaporariorum, assembly GCA_011764245.1. Taxonomy (NCBI): domain Eukaryota; kingdom Metazoa; phylum Arthropoda; class Insecta; order Hemiptera; family Aleyrodidae; genus Trialeurodes; species Trialeurodes vaporariorum. Next base: position 134,384 of record VMOF01000379.1, read on the forward strand.
ATCGCTGCGGCTATGGAATTGACTCTGGAATAACTTATTTACCTATCCTAAAAAGTTTCTCGCGTGTACAGTATTTTTTACTGGAAGCTTCTTCAAATTTTGGAAATTATAGGTCCATATAGAACTTTGCTTTTCCAACACGAAGAATGGTATTGACCGACGGCAACAGAAAACAAAATAATATTACAATGCGTTATAATGAATAATGGCTTAGTTCTAACTGTAACTTTTCGATACTTTTCAACAAAATAAATGGGGGAGGGGGAATTAAAATCCACAAACGTCTTAAACCTCCACACCTACTAATCTATACCCCTAGAATGCTTGACGTGTAAAGGGCACCTGAAATGGTTAGTTCTGTATATTAAAGGATTATTTTTTCATGAATTCGCAAGTGTTCCATTTATGTCTATTACCTATCTACATCGTGACAATCGCAATAAGAGCTGACAGCACCTAAAACGGAAAAAAGAAGAAAAAAAACTGTTTATTATTTAGAATCACGGCTTTTCCGAAAATGACACTTTTTGACTTCAAAAGAACGCAACCTCATTTTTGATCCCTGAACAAGCCGTTTAAAAGGTGGAGGGATTTAGAAATATCTATTGTCTATACTTTATGTGGGTAAAAAAGATCGAGCCTTATCAAATAATTTTCTCTTTTCAGCTTTCAATGGGTTTGTTGCAAACTTTTGCGACAGCGCTATAGATTTTTGATTTTTATGTAAAATCGCCTGAAAATTACATTGACGGCATCAAATAGTCATAAAATCCATTAATAAACCCACAAAACGCATTGAGTATAAAGAAAGCCAAAATGGCAGTCGTAAAGCCGAACAATCTGTGCACGCGCATACGATGAACATCAAAGACAGGCGATCCATTTTCCCCTTTTTCGTTGAAAGGGGGCGGAAAAGAAAATATCGCTACAGTCAAACTGTGATTTTAAAAATTTGCATGGTCAAGATGTTGTGTTCTGTGAAGGGTGGCGGGGAGCAAAATATCAAGAATATAGGGTGTTGCAAAACTTAAGTGCCAAACTTATGGAGTGTATTTTTGGGGTCCACATATACCTATATACGGCTTTATTTTCCTACATGAATATGTGCTGCAAATGTTTCTCTTCCGAGCTAGAACCCTCCAAAATTTTGAAAACAAAAAACAAAAAACAAACACAAAAAAAGAACGCCTTTGACTCATCTCCTTTTAGATACATCTGATCTTTTATTTTTTTCATCATTTCTCACCAAAGAAGCTCAATTGGACAGCACTTGTCACAAAAGAACTGAGTGACATTTTTGATAAAATTGAGTTATTGATTGATAGACCTAGCAATACTGAATCTCGAAGCAATAAGTGCTTCTTCTAATAACAACTATTTCCTCATTGAAGCCTCATTGAAGTCATTGTCCATATGATGAAATAAAATGAGAACTTGGTTCCTTTTTCTTAAACCTTAATCCGAGTCACATAAGGAACCAACTCCGACTTGGTTCCTTTTATAGAATTGGGGACGGACTTAAGTCCGGATTAACGGATTTTAAAATATCAACAGTGTAAACCAGCTCTGCCGTTTGGTTTCTCTTAGAGATTCGTTTTTCGTGATTATGCCAAACAAAAAGAAGAAAGGAACCAAGTCACTTTAAACGCTAAAAATTAAGTAGGTACCTTTCCTGCATAGGAAATTCCACTTTTCCGGTGTTGAAATGCAAAAACATAACACGGTAGTTGAATGAAATCAAAACGTAAGTAATTCCGCGTTTTTTGTTTAAATGCTAGCTCTTCAACTTTGGACTCAATTTTCTCGAGATCAGTTCCATGTCACATGGTTCCTCTTTGATGAATTATCATTGCTAGCAAAAGCATTAAAGCTGTTCAGACTTTAGTGGCACGCTTTCCAACACCTGCGTGTTGGAATTTTCCCTGCTTGTTTGAAAATAGGTCCATATCGAACTTTGACCTTCGATATATCGAAAACGAAAAACGATATCGACCTTTGGTTTTCGCCTGAAAAAGTTTCTTATTTTATGTTCTTTCAGATACTGAAATAAAAAAATAGGGCTCCCATAGGAAAAATGGGGGTTACCCCCTCCCCCGCCCCTACCAAGGGGGCGCCGAAAAAAATAACCCCCCCCCCCCCAAATGGGTCCCCCTCGATACTATTGGACACGTATTGGGCCGTTTTTCGAAATTTGCAGCCGTTTTTGAAAAAAACTACAGTGGAAACTTTTTTTCTCAACACCCTTTATACAATTTTCAGGGAATAGCCGTGTTCTCTTCAAATAATCAATGTTTTATTTTTACATATCGGATGGTATTTGCAAGATACAAACTAGGTATCTATCTGTTCAGTGAAATATCGATTTTTTTTCTTTTCAGACATGGTGATTACCATAAAAATGCTAAAATATTGGGTTCAGTACTATACAAAGACCTGATTGTGAATAATTCTTGCGGATTCGCAGGATGCCCTGATTTCAACTTTGGCCTAACTCCTATTTCAAATAATTATTTAAAATATATTTAAAATATATTTATATTTAAAATAGGAAGCTATTTCAAATAATTCTTGATAAAAAATGAGGATAGCACCAAAACCAAACAATCAAAGAGAAAAATGAGGTAATTTTTTAAATCAGCTGGTAAATTTTCTTTGATTGGTAGAATAGAAATTAATTAAGAAAAAAACATGAACTTTCTCTTAAGTTGAAAACTTTAGAATTGAATTGAAATGGAGGGTGTTTTTCAGGAATCGTCTTGTCTGAAAAGATCCTTACTTTGAAACAACCGTCAGATATCATGACCTAGAGTAAAGAGCGCACCATACGAGAAAAACGAAACAAATACCGATCTGCCATCTGTACCCCTCAATTCAGAAAAACCCTCGATGAAAAATTTTTTTTTTGTTTCCATTTAAGCTACAAGCCAGGAACATCCCTTAATATTAGGTGTGTTCCAATGAACCACCAATTTATTCCAATTTTAGATATCACAGTTAATTTCATACTTCTAACAACAGTAAGTACACATGTTGGAAATTTTTCTATAACATAGGTTAAAAAAAAGAGAAAGAAAAAAAAATACAAATAGGTACAGTTATAAATATCACAATTAAATGTTTCAATAGGAAATCCATATTTTGCATGGAGTAAAATAACCAGTGTTGCCAAATTTCTCCTTGAAATCTGTAAAATGTTACATTGATTCAAATGGGAGACGTACAGTCCGAAGCCATACACATGGCAACACTGCAAATCTCAGATTAACCAGATGAGTAATGGCTGCATCTTTTGAATTTTGGCTGAGCATGAGAATTTATAATTACTTCCACCTCCCACCTGGCTAAAAAATGGTTCGCGTTCTTTTTTTCCGTGATGTTAGTATGAAAGTTAATCAAAATACGAATCAGTATCAAAGAATATTTTTGATCTTAACTTTAGCTTTAGAAGAAAAACGGATAAAAAACTAGTGCAGCGATGGCTTTGTCAATGACACATGCATCACGTTTTTTCACAATTTTGAGATATTACATCGGACACAATTAAAGATAATCAATGTAAGATTCTGAAAAACCAGAAGTTTATCAACAACAGAAACTGCTTAATACTTAGCAAGCAGTACAATTGTCATAGAATACAACTATCAGAACGGACAATCTTATAAAAGTCGACAGAAACAAGATTCCAACTTGACCATGACAAATTGCCAACTTTCCGGGGAAACCAAACTTTTACATCGTTCCTTAACACTACCCATCTGGTTGGTCTATGAGTAAAATACAGTGCTCTTGGGAGTAAACCTACATTTTGTTCTTTGAAAATAGAAAAGCTAACGAAATGATTCAAATTCGATGCATGGATCGAACTAGAGTCCCTATATGTAGAGAGTTAAGACAAGAGGGTAGTCAACTTCTGACTGGTTGATAAATTTTAGGCTCTACGGACGCCGCCATTGGATGCGATTTTGCTCTTTTGTTTTGTTTACCAACGGTCTTTTACAGGTAAAAGAGTTAATTTGCGACGAATCTGTTAATTTTAATCATAATGCACCACAAGAATGTCCATAAATCTCAAAAGAATCATTAAAAATCGTTAATAAATGTCGATCAACAAAAGCAGGGAAAGATTACATCGTTTCAAACTTAGCGGAACTGTAATCATTGCTGTGGAGCAAAACACAACAACGGCCTCAGAATGTAAACAAATGTGCAAAATCGCATCCAATGGCGGCGCCCATGATTTTTCTTGTCTTAACTCTCTACATATAGGGACTCTAGATCGAACTATTCATTAATCAACAATGAGGGTGAATTTTTGGCTCTTGCAACATCGAAATAGGTAAGTATAAAGATGCAGGTGAGGATAGACCTAAGGTGACTTTTGAGGATTTAGCACTTGTTTCAGCCACCATAAGGCTGCTTATTGCTGATCAATAGAAAACTCTTTCGAGATAAAAAGAAAAAGAAAAAAAATATCAGATTATTTCGAAAGTTATTCGGCAAAAAACTTGTCATCAAAGCAGCAAATCGAGGCTTAAAGTATGTACCAATGAAGGAAATAACACTTTAATCACTTGGTGATATTCCTGATGTGAATACCTCCTTTCTGCCTTACTCTTCCGTCTTTTGACCAAATTTGTTGAAACATATTTCGTCTCCTGAGATGACCACATCGTATCCAACGCTTCTTTTTCCTCAAAAGAATTTGATTTTGATCACAGTAATTTGCTATTAAATAATAGGCAACAGGTAATTTGCCTTTAAAATTTTGACAGTCAGTAAGGGGTTATCAACTAATTGAAAGTACCATGGTGACCTGGAGAAGAAGCTTCTGATGAAGCTTCCCTTAACCCTAAGGTTGCTGAAGCATTTTCAAAAAGGCTTTTACAGAGCAACATTAAAAAGTACTAACACATGACAGTTATGCCGGAAAAATAATGAACCATAAAGAAAGGCGAGAGGAAGCCTTTCGCAGGAGTGATTCAATTTAAGTATCCATTTAGTATTTTCAATTGGAGAAATATCAAAATTAACAAGGTCAAATCTCTTGTTGAATCACCGAAGCTTCTCTTCTTTAGAGACAGATTTTTCTCTTTAATTTGTTCAAAACTCAGCCATGCGTGAACAAACAAAAAAAAAATGAGCTTAAGAAAAAAAATTAAAAGGTGAAGCGGGGTGTATCATGCACCTAATTTTAAATTGAATTTCATTCAGAGCAGTTTAGGTAGTAAGTATTCCAAAGATTAAAAATTTTTCCTTCTGAATCATCTGAAAGAAAATTCACTGAAGAAATCGGAGGAACATAAATTAAATAAAATCTGACTGCAACTTGCTTTCAACTGCTTGAAACCAAAAAACGAAAACGCGAACCAAAAAAAACAGAGTGACACTTTTATAATTTAAAAATCTCATCATTATATAATGATTCTACAAACAATATATTCGTATCAAAACTGATTCTACTTAAATTTAAAAAAAAAAAAAAAAAAAAAAAAAAAAAAAACCATTTACCGCTCAATTAATGAGTTCAATTTAACATAGTCAATATAAATATAATAAAAAGGTGTATATCGACAATCAGTTTCTTTTTTTTCTTGTTTTTCTTTTTTAATAAAACCAATTAAAAATATATTCCTACTCTACAAGCGCACCTTCTTCCGTAAATTAAGGTGCTTAACACATTTTAACAAAAATAATCTTAGAAACTAATTTCTTCAGAATAAATTAAAAAACTACAAGGTTGATAAATCGCTGGCAAATGATAAGCGGGACGAGTGTGTCGGTCCATCGCCTTCCGAATTTCTCATTTTCTCATTTGTCAGTTACAACTATAGATCCACGCAGATCTAATTAAATAATAGTTTAACAGTTGACGATAAATGGTTTTAGCTGATTAACATGTTTTTAATGATAGTTTTCACTGATTACATTTGAAATTCATAGGAAGAAATTTCTAGGTAAAAATGCTGACGAGACAATACTGCAAAGCAAACAATTTTCGCCCCTTCCTTTACAAAAGCTTTACCCCGAAAATAAATATTTTCGTGAGCAATTTCTGTTCAGACACGTCATTCCTATAAATTTCCTAAGAATTGTTACAACGAGGTTTTTCTAGAAGCCATTCAAAATGTTTTCCGCTCTGCAATTCACCCAACACTAGAAGTTTCTTTGGTTTTAGATTGCTGTCCATAGGAAATGTTGTCCTCAAAAGGAAACACATGATGATCTATTATACTGAGTATCACAAAATTTTAACTAACGCCTAATGACCAATGGTACAGGAGCCATACTACTGATGTTTAGCAGCTCTAACATTTAAAAACAATTAAATACAGGAAAATAATAATGTAAATAAATTAGGAGAAACGTCAAATTTCAATTAGAGCTGGTGGTCACAGTAAGTTGAGAATCAAAGTTAATCTGTATTCGCCCATAAGTACATCAACGAAAGAGCTGACCAATCAAAAAGCAATAAGTTGCGCGTAGCGGAATTGTGATCAATCGCTACTGAGAGAGCATGAAGAAACACGACTCCCGGACTCTGCTACCCCACAAAATACAAAATTATGATCAGCTGATCAAAACGCTGACTTCGTCTTTTAGTTTGCCTGGTTTCCTAGAGCTTTGATTCATTTAGTACCCTAATAGTTTTTTGACAGTTGTCACTTTTAACGAAAGCTACGATACATGGCTGTCAAGAGTGTAAGACAAATCTAACCCAAGGAGAAACGGTTTTTGTTTACAAAGTTTAAAGGATAATCCCTCAATCGCCACTACGCGATGACCGTTCCGATTTTAGAATTCCAGTCGGTAAGCTGAGCAACTCGTTTCATGATCTTGTAAATTGATGGTGCAACGACTGGCAGATGGAGACAAATCAATTTTGTGTTTGACTAAAAGTTCTTCATTTTCAGAGACCCAGTAGCCGAGGACATCAGTGTCGTACGTTGGAATAATTGTGACTTCTGAAAGAAAAAAGCCAAGAGCAGAAATTGTAAAGAAATGTAAAGACTGTGACATCACAAGTAAAAATAAGTAAAAAAAAAAGAGATAAAATTGCACAGAAAGATTTTTCACAAAAACATTTCTTTTATTCAACGGTATTGTGTAATTATAAAGGTGGAAGCAATTGAGGGAACAATCATGTTATAAGAACAAAACACTCAAAGTCAGCCATTGTTTGCTTCCCTCGCATCTTACTGAGCCTTAATTTAGAAAAAAAAGTGATATTGAATGATTAAATACCAATTAATTGCTGTAAAGTTCACAGACATCAAGATAAGTGACATCAACTTTCAGAGAGCTTTTCCTGAAATTGCAATTACAAATCTTCATAAAAATTATTGTGATTAGTGAGATTTTAGATGACGCTAAAAGCCTTCAGTAAGTGGAGAAATTCATGATTATAACCATGCATTAAATGCATTAATTAAAATTAATTCAACTTCAAAATTCATTAATTTAGATTAATTCAAACTCAAAATTCATTAGAACTCTAAGTACCTGAATCTTTGTCTTCCCAACTCTGTTTTGCTTCCAACAGAGCATCGAAGATTTCTTTGCTAGGTTCAGCAGCGCTGAAAACATAATATCTTGCCCTAATCCTCTTGAAAAACTCTGTCGCTGAATACAGTGAGTTTCCATGGTGTGGAACATAAGCTAGGTCAATGTAAATTGGAGAACTTCGACTACTTCGACCATCTTTACTCCATGATCGGTGCTTCATTGGAGATTCTGATCTCCTTGTTTTCCCTTCTTTACCTGAAAGGGAATCAAGCAGACAATTTCAAAATCAAAACAGAACAAAAAACCTGGAACAGAAAGAAAAGTTGAATGAAATAAGTAGAATATGCACCTGATATCTTCAACAGTTCGTGCGTTTGTTTTCGGTTTTCGGTTTCTCGTTTTTTCGTTTATTAATATTTTTGGCCTTTTACCTATGTCGTGTAGTAATCTTTCGATTTTTATTTTTATTTGATTATTCTTTAGCGCGGCAGTCTCGTCACTGTCTAGTGCCCTTTTAGTGTTCATAATGATCTGAAGATGGGGCCGGTCCCCGAAATAGCTATCATCATCATCATCTTTTACTAGATTTATAATTTTGGAGATATCAGGTGAGTATTCTACTTATTTAATTCAACATGCACCCTGATAAAAATAACAACAGATTTAACTTGAAAAATTGGATTAGAAGCTTCCATGGTGCTAACCTAGGAAGATTACTCAAAGCGTACAAGAACACTGATATCAAAATTGGTAAGATTACTGCTGATATTACATTCAACACCAAATGCATACGACAAGGCATAATCCCTATTTATATTGGGAACAGCCTCAAAAACTACAAAGGAAATCCTAACCTCAAAAATAAACTGATGCACACAGCACTCAAATGGGAAATAAATAACAAATATATCGAAAGAGACCTCCTTTTTAAAAAGATCATGTACCTTCATATATCTCTTCTTAACAAACTTCATTACGTCGAGTTCTCTGTTTTTGATGATGCTGTACGTGAAACTGTCTATACAGGGTGTTGATTAAAATATGTACCATCTCGAATTTCTCGCGAACGGCTTCGAATTTCATAAAACGCCGAAACACGTGTAAAATATTTTCGAGGGGGACATCTTTTTTGGGGGTCGCCGATTTTGTGGGCCCCTCTGGGGGGCCCCCAGGGGGGGCCCCACGACCCTAAATCCCATACTTCAAATGGGGACCCCCAATTTTTATTTAATATTTGGAAAGGAAATAAAATTCTAAGACTTTTGGTGCAAACCGGAAGTCGATATCGTTTTTTTTTCGATATATCGAAGGTCAAAGTTCGATATGGACCCATCTTCAAAAATCCGTAACTCCCCTTTGAATAGTCCAAATTGAAAAAACTTTGGGTCTAAATTGCTCTACAGAGAAAGGTCTTTTCAAATAAAACCACGCATTTTCCAAAAAATTATTTTAAGGGGGGTTTTGGGCCCCTAAATTTTTTTGAAAATTTGAAAATTTGAAGAGGCTGTAAAAAAGAAAGGACTTCAATTTTCAAAAAACGCTGAAACACAGGTCCCATTATTTCAAAGGATACCCCTTTTCTTGGGGTCGGCGATTTTCAGACCCTACAGGGGGGCGGGGGTGGGGGTCACATTTCTCAAAATTTGAAAATTTTAAATGATAACGACCCAGACCCCTGCTTTGTGATATATCGTTAAAAAGATCGTTACAAGCCGAAAATTTTGGTGCAAACCGCGGTTCGATATCTTTTTTCGTTCTCGATTAATCGAAGGTCAAAGTTTCATATCGACCAAATGTATGATATGAACGATATGAAACTTTGACCTTCGATTAATCGAGAACGAAAAAAGATATCGAACCGCGGTTTGCACCAAAATTTTCGGCTTGTAACGATCTTTTTAACGATATATCACAAAGCAGGGGTCTGGGTCGTTATCATTTAAAATTTTCAAATTTTGAGAAATGTGACCCCCACCCCCGCCCCCCTGTAGGGTCTGAAAATCGCCGACCCCAAGAAAAGGGGTATCCTTTGAAATAATGGGACCTGTGTTTCAGCGTTTTTTGAAAATTGAAGTCCTTTCTTTTTTACAGCCTCTTCAAATTTTCAAATTTTCAAAAAAATTTAGGGGCCCAAAACCCCCCTTAAAATAATTTTTTGGAAAATGCGTGGTTTTATTTGAAAAGACCTTTCTCTGTAGAGCAATTTAGACCCAAAGTTTTTCCAATTTGGACTATTCAAAGGGGAGTTACGGATTTTTGAAGATGGGTCCATATCGAACTTTGACCTTCGATATATCGAAAAAAAAACGATATCGACTTCCGGTTTGCACCAAAAGTCTTAGAATTTTATTTCCTTTCCAAATATTAAATAAAAACTGGGGGTCCCCATTTGAAGTATGGGATTTAGGGTCAAGGGGGCCCCCCTGGGGGCCCCCCAGAGGGGCCCACAAAATCGGCGACCCCCAAAAAAGATGTCCCCCTCGAAAATATTTTACACGTGTTTCGGCGTTTTATGAAATTCGAAGCCGTTCGCGAGAAATTCGAGATGGTACATATTTTAATCAACACCCTGTATAGTAACCCAACGTAAGACCGAAAAACAAGAACGTAAGTTTCTTAATCTTCATGCCTCCCATGATAAGCCGATTAATAATGATATTGTTTTCGCCCCTAAAGTGATCAACCTTTCAGATACTTTCTTTTCTGATCCTGAAAATGATCTCATGAACCGAGGTTTAAAATACTGTCCACCCCCAAAAATATCCAAGAAACCCTGGTAGACCTGGTAGTCGATGTGAACTGTAAGATTAACAACTCCATCGCCGTTAACAGAGTTTGCATTTGCGTTGACCAGATATTACAAAATCAGAATAAGAGTTCCCAACATCCTAATTTAGGAAAACATGATATAAGTGTGATTAAGAGCATCCGTGAAAAACTTGAAAATGAAAATCTTATTCCTACGAAAGCTGATAAAACTAATGCCCTAGTTGTTCTGAAATCCGAATGTTACCAACAGAAAATCGCAGAGTTCTTGAATCATGATATCAAAACAAGGTTAAATAAAGACCCCACGGAGAGCATCAATAAATCAGTTAAAAAGATGCTTTGTGAATCGTTACTTACATCTAACCCGAAATCACTATACAACATGAACCCTAAGCCTCCCATATTGAAAGGCTACGTCAAAACCCACAAAGCTAGCCAAGAAATCCCCCTGATTAGTGTCCCCATTAGACCTGTGGTTGCGACCTATTGCTCTCCGATGGCCCTCTTAGATAAATTCCTCACCAAAACTCTTAAGAAAAACCTGAACTGGACACCTAAATATACCATTAAAAACTCTGGAGAACTCGCAAGTATTTTGAAAAACTCAATATTCCTCATAATGCTAAATTAGTGTCATTAGATGTAGATAATTTATTTTCCAACGTGGACGTCAACGAAGCCCTCGATGACCTCGACACCACACTCAAAAATCATGCTAACTTATCGAGAGCCGAAATCAAAGAAATTATTAACATGCTCAAATTCAAAACTGATAACAACTATTTTGAGTTCCAAGAAAAATTCTATCGTCTTACTGAAGGCTTAGCTGTGGGCGCCTCAAGTTCTCCGATACTTGCTGACATATATATGAATAGATATGATAACATCATTCGCGAGCTCCCTAAATGGAAATCCAAAATAATGGTATACTACCGGTATATAGATGACATTTTCATGATTTGGCTAGGCACAGAACGTGAACTGCACCAGATCTTAATAGACATCAATAATCTTACACCCAAACTAAAATTCAAAATAGAAAATGGTAATAAAAAGCTCAACTTCCTTGACTTAGTTCTTAAAATCCATAATCACAGGATCCAATTTGAAATCTTTAGAAAACCAGGGTACACTGATGCCATTATTCTTGCCAATTCGTACCATAGTCATAACCATATAATGTCAGTTTTCCACCATTTAATCAGCCGTCTCCTATCCATACCTTTGTCTAAATATTACTACAAAAAAGAGTTAGACACCATTTTAAAAATAGCCACAAATAATGGTTATAATAAAAATGTAGTCCTAAAAATCCTCAGGAAAGGTAAACAACGTCGGGAAAATACTTATTGTTCCATAATCCTCCTAAGAAAGATGAGAAATGGGTTGCCATACCATATATTGGTCAAGCTACTAAACTAGTTGCTGACACTATCAGAAAAAGTGAAAAGTGTAACGTTACTTACAATAATCGCCCTAATTTAGGGTCCATCCTCATGAACACCAAAAAGAAACCACTGAACAACCTTGATAACAGTGGTATATATAATATCAAATGCGAATGTGGGAAAAACTACGTAGGCCAAATCGGAAGAACCATAAAAACGAGAACCAAAGAACATATTAACCATGCTCGGCTGGGTAAAAAAGGTAACTCGACGCTCTCAGACCATCTGATAGACTCCCAACATAATGTGTCTAATACTAAAATTTCTGTGTTAAGAACATGTAATAAAAGTAGACGCATGAACTTCCTGGAACAACTTGAAATTGAGAAACACAAAGGTGATAATTTGCTTATAGACCAAATGGAAAGCCAAGTTTCACACCTCACTCTTCCTCCTATGCTCTTAAATAGTTTGAAAGAGAACATTATTCGCGGGTTATCCATCGCCCCGCCCAAGAAGAACACCAACCAACTGTACCGACACCCGCTGACACCGGTCAACGTATTACATAATCACCAGCATCACGTTATCATCTCCGACCGAGGAAATAATTATAGTTCGTGCGTTTGTTTTCGGTTTTCGGTTTCTCGTTTTTTCGTTTATTAATATTTTTGGCCTTTTACCTATGTCGTGTAGTAATCTTTCGATTTTCATTTTTATTTGATTATTCTTTAACGCGGCAATCTCGTCACTGTCTAGTGCCCATTTAGTGTTCACAATGATCTGAAGATGGGGCCGGTCCCCGAAATAGCTATCATCATCATCATCATCTTTCACTAGATTTATAATTTTGGAGATATCAGATGAATATTCTACTTATTTAATTCAACATGCACCCTGATAAAAATAACAACAGATTTAACTAGAAAGAAAAGTAGTTTACGTTTTGGTAGTAATTCCATGAATCCTGAATTTTTGACATTTTACTCTAAATTTTAGAAGTTGCGATTCTTCGTTTTAATTCGTTTTTGAGCTTGCTCACGTAAGTTTCGAGTATTTTTCATGGATTCCCTTAAGGCATAAACATTCAACCTTTATTGAATTTGAAAGACAAAGTTAATCATTGAAATTTAAATGTTTTGCTCTCTGTCTAATGAGCAACAATTTCTGAGCATGTTATCGTCTTTAATTCTTGATTGGTTTTGATGTTTTACAGCACAATAAAGTCATGGTAAAAACAACGGATAAAATTGCTTACAGTCAATTATTCGGCGTAAATGCTTAGTTCATTAAGACTAACCAAAAAATATGAAATTTAGAAAAGCGACTATAGCAGCGCTATCCGACAGAATGAAATCTCTGAGATTTTTGCCTGAAATTATACAGGGTGTCCGAGAAATGAGTTCACACTTTTGCTGTGAGCGCCTCGTTGATTGTAAAAATCTGAAAAATTCAGAAATAATCTATTACCCCTAAGCGACTTCAGAGAAAATGTCGGGGGCTCCCATCCCCCTTAAGGGAGGGGCGTAGGCCCCAAAACGTACCCCGTGTTGCCAATATATCGCATATTTCAAACGGCAGGGGGTATTTTTTATTTCATCATTCAAAAGGACTCAAAAAACTGAGCAATTTCGTTTTTTTAGATTTTCGGTAGCCCCTGTCAAAACAAAATGGGGGGGCCAAATAGCTACCCCATACTTAAGAGGCCCATAACTTCCGTTTGAATTAATATTTTTTCAAAAACTAAAAAGTTTCTGAATTCTCAGAACGTCTTCTTCCTAATGATGTGCCAAACTTTATCATTTAGTGGAAAACAAATGGGGCACGGAGCCCCTTAAAAATTTTCATGTTTGGAGGGCTGTAGCTCAAAAAAGTCAAATGTAAAGGAAGGTCGTGTTGTACATTAATCGAAAGCTCTTAAAAAATGGAAGAATTTAGCGCAAACCCGAAGTCGCTACGATGTGCCTATCAAAAATGGCGGCCATGTAACGATTTGAAGATGGAGGACCGTCCCCCCAAATAAAATCCGCTCCATCGAGTGATACATCAATCGAAAGGTGTTCGAAAGAGAAAGAGGATGGCGCAAACCGGACGTCAATACGATGCTTGTATCCGAAATGGCGGCCGGTCAAAGTTTTTTGGCTTATGACCCTGCAGGGCTGTAGCCAAAAACCTTTGATCGGCCGCCATTTCGGATACAAGCATCGTATTGACGTCCGGTTTGCGCCATCCTCTTTCTCTTCCAAACACCTTTCGATTGATGTATCACTCGATGGAGCGGATTTTATTTGGAGGGGCGGTCCCCCTACCCCAAATCGTTACATGGACGCCATTTTGGATAGACGCATCGTAGCGACTTCGGGTTTGCGCTAAATTCTTCCATTTTTTAAGAATTTTTGATTAATGTACAACACGACCCCCCTTTACATTTGACTTTTTTGAGCTACAGCCCCCCAAACTTAAAAATTTTTGGGGGGCTCCGTGCCCCATTTGTTTTCCACCAAATGATAAAGTTTGGCACAACATTGGAAAGAAGACGTTCTGAGGATTCAGAAACTTTTTAGTTTTTGAAAAAATATTAATTCAAACCGAAGTTATGGGCCTCTAAAGTATGGGGTAGCTGTTCGGCCGCCATTTTGTTTTGAGAGGGGCTACCGAAAATCTGAAAAAACGATGTTGCTCAGTTTTTTGAGTCCTTTTGAATGATGAAATAAAAACTACCCCCTGCCATTTGAAATATGCGATATATTGGCAACACGGGGTACGTTTCGGGGCCTATGCCCCTCCCTTAAGGGGGGGGGAGCCCCCGACATTTTCTCTGAAGTCGCTTAGGGGTAATAGATTATTCCTGAATTTTTCAGATTTTTACAATCAACCAGGCGCTCAAAGCAAAAGTGTGAACTCATTTCCCGGACACCCTGTATAGAAAAGTGTGAAAAGAGCTTGAAACAACTTACCGATTAATCCTGCTGACGTAATTTTATTGTCTACATGTTTCTTTTCAGCCTTTTTAGGAGTAGTTTTGTCACCTAGAGGAGTCAAATCTACTTGAATATCACCATTTGAGTCATCTTTCATCGGCGGAGGAGCTGGAGATGGAAGTCCGAGAGGTTTTCCCCACTCTTCCACCGGATTCCAAATTAATACCCTCTTATTTCGATTATTGATATTATTCGGAGGAGGCGGAAGACCTAGAGGTTTACCCCACTCTCCTATAGGATCCTTGGTATTGTCATCGACTTGTGAAGTACTTGTGACAGTCCGGGTTTCTGTTCCTTCCGGGAATATGGTTTGGCCAATAGTATAAGTAGTCGTCGTTTCTTGAGTTTCCGTTGTGAATGTCGACCCTGTGTGCTCTAGCGGAATACTTCGATTGATATTATTATCGACTGAAATATTTCCATTCCCTAAGTCTTCACTAAAATGTTCCGTTTTACTTGTGCTCGTATCTTTTTGACTGTTGCTTTTGAATTTGGAGAATTCTAAATAGGAGCCCAAGTCCTCTCCGCGTTTCGAACGGTGTTCTTTCATGGCCTTGTCAAATTCTATAATTTCATCGCTTTTCAGTACAAATTGTTTGCTGTATTCTGAAGAATAAGCAAAATTTTCGACTTGGCCTTCCTCCTCTTTCGGTACGTACATAGAGGAGTACATATCATGGCCGGACAAAGGTCCTTCTTCAGATTGTTCGTATGTTTCTGGTAGAGCTCCATACAAGGAGCTTGTCATGATTGAGGGTAATTTGTGGCTCTCTGGCTCATATTCTGAATGTGTTGGTGAATGAGTGACATGAGATGCGGCACTCATAGGTGAGCCAGGAAGTTCTTCATCACTATCACACGGTCGCCATACATGCATGCCTGCTCGACTTATTTGACCACTACTTAGATCGCTTTGAGGAGTCCATCTATCGCCTAATTCATAGTCTCTATCGCTCATTTCTGAGCCTGGAGTACTGCTCCTACCATCTTGAGCCTCACGCCGAAGTTCGGCAATTATTCCTCCAGTCAAGGCACTTTCCTCGTGGATATGATGGTCTTCGATAGTCGAGTAGTAAGTTTTGCTCTTTTCGCTTGAGCTTTCGAATATTTTAACATCATTGGTTCTAGTTTCTGACGGTTTGCTTTCACTTTGTGAATCATGATACGTTAATGAAGTTCCTACAACATGACTGCTGTCTCCTTCTAGTTTGAACTGTGTCTCAGTAGAAGAAGAATCCTTTGATTCTAATTTTGGTAATGGATCTGAGCTCATGAAATCTTTGCTTGAATCATGCTTCTCTATCAAAGTTTCTATCCTCTTAACTTGCTCAGGTGGCAATCTAGTATGAATTGGCTGACAGTCGGGTGCTACTTCATGTATGGGTCTGCCTCTGAATGGAGAAACATCAAATGACTTACTTCTCCCTTGTTCATCAGCCATTAGTTTATCTCCGGTTATCTGAATAGACTTCAGTTCTTCTCCTATTGCTCCTATCTCTGATTTTGACTTTTGAATAAAACCTATGATGCTATCTGAACTTTCTTCAACGGTTCGACTAGAGAATTCTTGAAGGTTTACAGATGAAATAGTTCCTTCAAGGAATTCCTTGGAGGAAACTTTCTCAACTCCACCCTCTCTGGTATACTTGCAGAAAGCGCTTGAAACTTCAGGCTGGATCTGTGTTCCACCTGATAATTCAACTTTAGTCGAATCTTTACATTTAGTATCTGTGAGAGACAGGACTTTTTCAGATTCTAAAAGTATCGTTTCTGTGATGACAGTTGTTGAGCCCCCTTTGACCCCAAGAGGAAAATGTGAACTTAAAGAGTCCGTTTTCTCATCTGTTGTTTCGGAGGAGATCTTTTCGACTAAATTAGAGCTACTCAAGTTTGACAACTGCTTCATTGATTCTTCAACAAATCTTGAACTTTTTTCTTCGTGAACAGTTGATTTTGTTTCGTCGGTAGAGAGGAGTGGACTAATGGGCTTTGAGCTTTTATCAGTTCCTGACATTGGACTGACGGAGGTAAGGCTTTCATCTGGGGATGGTGCTGAGGTTGAAAGAGCTGAACTTCTACTGTACGGAAGAATGGAGCTTGTATCAAACTTGGAGTCAGTTATTGATAAACGAGCAGTTGCCTCGGCAGTCTTATCCGTCGGCAAAGAACTGACAGATTTGTCGGTGTCTTTCAGTGATTGATCTGCTAGGCTTGAAGATTTCAGGCTTTGATCGTTCTGTGGAGTGGGACTAGAGTGCTTCGAACTAACATCAGAATGAGGAAGGGGGCTCGAAGACTTGGAACTTCTTTCAGAAACGGGACTTTCAGTTGCAGATTGCTTCTTCGAGGTCATATCAATTTTACCGCAGTCCATGTGTTCTTGGTTACTTTCAATCTCAAAAGAGGTGGACTCAACTTGTTTTACTGTCAAAGTAGAACAAGTTGTTGGACTCTTTGGAGGAGATAAAGAGGAGGAAATCCTATCAGAACTTTCATGGGATTGCGAGAAGCTGGAAAGAGAGAAGGATTTCAATTCAGAGCTAACGAACTTATCACCAATGGTTTTTGAAGAATCCAGCAGTTTTTCGCTGACCACGCCAACTGATTTAGTTATTGTTTCAGTGGTCAGAGGGCTTGTTTGTTTTGTACTTTCACTGTCTAAAGAAAATACTGAATCAGACTGTTTCAATTCAGTGACTGAAGGAACTTTGCCAAACTCTTGAGTGGATGTGTCTCTAGAATCAGATTCCTGCATGGGTTTCTCTACAGAATCATCAGCATCGTCATCATCCGGGATAGCAGTCACAGATACAACTTTCACAGCGGTATCATGAAGTGTATCAACCATCGTCTCGATTCCTGATCGGATGAAAGAAGTAAAACTGGAGAGCGTGGTGCCACCACCCGACGCAATATCTTTAGCTGTCATAGAAATGGAGCTCTCAGGACTCTCTTCGGCCGGCGGTGTTGAACCACAAATGGACTGAGTAGAGCTGACCGATTCTTTATGGGAGAAACTGAGGCTACGCAAGTCGAAACCTTTCTCGACATGCTGTTCGGATTCGTCTGATGAAGATCTGAGACACGTTGCATCAGAGATAATTGACTCGGAATGATCAAGTTCCTTAGGAGGCACAACAGCGGATGACGAAGAAATAATAGGTGAATCTGCCTTACCAGAATCTAAAGTTTTACTTTTATCGGCTGGAGAACTCACTTCGTGACCTTCTTCCTGCTTTTGGGTGGAGCGGCTTATACCTTCAGTGATTTTAGCAGCTGACAGGATAGTTTCGGAGACAGCTTTCTTCATTCCATCTGATCCAGCTGAATCATCATCCAGGTTTGTACTGGACAAAGATGCTTCATCTTTAAGATCGAGGAATAATTTACCTACATCTTTACCAGTTTTATCCACCGATGAAACGGAATGAACTGTTTTTAAACTTGTGTCTGATTCAAGTGAGGGACTTACAGAGTCAGGAACCAATTCTGAAGTTCCTGAAGGACTCAGTTGCTTTGTCAAATCACTTTCTAAACATATCGAGCTGGATTTTTCAGAACCTGATGAAAACAATACTGACGCTTTATCTTCAGCTTTATCTTCAGAACTTGATTTGAAGCCAATGGCAGCAACAAAGTTATCACTAGAAACAGAGGTCATTTTGGTAGTTTCTGTAAATCTTGATGGTTTCGCCATTTCTGAAGTGGAGTCAACAGGAGATTTAGCTAACTTACACGTTTTGAAGACTTCTGACGTAGGAGGTACATCTGTTGGAGTTCCTGCTACAGTCAACGCGGACAATTCTTCCCCTTGAAGGCTCAGTGATTTTGCATCAGCAGAGACTTTATGAGAACCTGGTTCTGAAGTGCATGACACATTAGCAGAAAAAGATGATTTCCGTACCTCACCTACAATTTGAGGGCTGACAGATCTTGGAGATTCCGAAGTTTCCGTGACAAGGGTGGATGATGATAAACTTTCTTTGCGAAGAGCAGCAGTTGTTTTTAAATCAGCAGTTACATCAGCTGATATAACCACACTCTCTTCCATGGAACTTTCAACTTTATTTTTCAGACTTGAGTCTTCACCTACTTGAAGTTCCATACTTTTTGATTTCTCTACAGGGGAGCTAGATGTTCTCTCTGTATCAGAAACAGGTACAGGGGTAACCACAGGTGAGTGAGATGCTGATGCAGTTATGGAGGACTTACCTCCGGAGAAAACAGGGCTTGCAGCCTGAGAACCTCCTTGTTTTTCAGAGGGGCTTGTCAATTCTTGAGTAGCTTCAGTTTGAGCGGGGGCAATTTTAATTCCATCTTCAAAAGGAGTTAGACTCGGCACTGGAGAAATTGATTTGACAGACGGAACAGGACTCGCTACTTTTGAACTTGCTTGTTTCTCTGTAGGACTAACGTCCCTTGGAGTTGTTTCTCTATCTAGAGCAAGAGCAGATTCTTTTGTTTTATCATCAGCCGGAGTTGGGCTCGGTGCAAGCGAATGGGGAGCAGAGAGAGCTGAGTCCGATATTTTATCTCCAATTGGGAGAGGACTGCTAACTTTATGTTCTACTTTATCTATGGGACTCGTAGAGCTACGACTAGGCTCTTCACATTTTTCAAAGGATGGAGTTGGACTAAGACTTTTCATAATCGCAGGACTAACAGCTTTCGGTGTGGTTTCTATATCTTGAGCAACATCTGATTCTTTGGTTTTATCATCAGATGGAGTGGGACTAGAAGAGAGTGAAACGGGAACAGATATACTTGATTCTGATATTTTATCCACCGAGGGGACAGGACTGCTGATTTTGGGACTTTCTCCTTTGTCCGAAGGACTTACTGATCTTGGAGAAAATTTTGTGTCTTGACTGGGACTCACCTCTTTCGTTTTATCAAGGAATGGTGTTGGACTGACCGCTGGGGAGAGAGAAATAGGTAAAGTTCCTTCAGGCACCTTTTCGACTGGAACAGGGCTAACTGCTTTTGGACTTTTGACTTCATCTTCGAGAGGTGAAACTTTTAAAGGCATATTGTTTTCTTGACTAGGAATAGACGCTCGTTTTTCGGACGCTAACGTCAAACTGGTTGCCGACATTTGAAGGGGTTCCAGGTCTTGAGAAATTTTGGATGTTTCCTCTTCTTCGACCGAGTGAGAAGGACTAAGTGCTGGGGAGTGAGGCTCCAATGATGGCACTGGACTTGCTGATTTAAGACTTTCCTGTTGATCCGCTGGACTTATAGATCTGGAAGCATCTTCAATTCCGGACACTTTTGATTTTTCCATCAAAGATTTCGGTAAGGTAGGCGTAACGGATTTAGATGATTTATCTTTAGGAGGAACCAAACTTTTCTCTTTTAAAGTTTCCTGTTTATGAAAAGGACTAGCTGATTCAGGAAGAAGCTCCGTTTCGTGAAAAGGACTAGAGCGTTTACTTTTCTCGGTAGACGGCGTTGGACTAGGCACGGGTGATGGTGAGGCAGGTGATTTGTCTGTTGAAGGAACTGGACTTGGAACCAAACATCCTGGTTTCTCTAACTTGATTACCGATTCTATTCCTGGCGTAATACTAGTTATTGCTTCATTATCTGCTGATTTACTAATCTCAGACACATGAGAACTTGCAACTGTCACCTCAGATAACTTATGAACTGACAGTACCGGACTAGGCGATTTTGAATGTTCTTCTTTGACAAAAGAGCTCATGACTTTTTGAACGGTGTCGCTTTCTTGAAGGGTGCTCGAAGACTGTTTCTCCTCGCTAAGCAGCGTTGGACTGCGCACACTCACTGAAGACATATATGTAAAGTCTGATACTTTTTCCTCTAATGGAACAGGACTAAATACTTTTGGACTTTCATATTTTTCTTTAGAGCTGGGCGATACTGGATAATACTCAGTTTCTTGACTAGACTTGAACACTTCCGTGTTTTCAATTGATGGGGTCGGGCTCAGTACAGGGGAATGAGCAGGAACAGGACTGCCTGCTTTACGACTTGCACTTTTGACGGAGACTGGTGAAGATTTCAAAGGAAGTTCTGTCTCTTGATTTGAACTGAGGGCTTCAAGTCTGTCTCCTGAGGATAAAGAACTTTGCAAAGGAGAATGTGGGGCAGATAGTTTATCTATTGATGGAACTGGACTGACACCCTTTGGACTTGCAGTTTTGTCCAAGACTGGAGAAGATTTCAAGTGAAGTTCCGTCTCTTGCTTTAGACTAAGAGCTTCAGGTTTATCTTTTGGACGTAGAGGACTTTGTGAAGGAGAATGTGGGAGGGATGTTTCGTCTATTGATGGAACAGGACTAAATGCTTTCGGACTTGCAGTTTTGTCTGAGACAGGAGAAGATTTCAAGTGAAGTTCTGTCTCTTGCTTTGAACTAAGAGCTTCAGGTTTTTCTGTAGGGAGTAGAGGACTTTGCGAAGGAGAATGTGGGACAGATGTGTTATCTATTGATGGAACTGGGCTGACAGCTTTAGGACTAGCAGCTTTGTCGTCAACTGAAAAAATATCAGTTCTTTGTTGAGAAATTGACAGTTTTGATTGCTCAACAGGTGGAATTGGACTTTGTGAAGGGGAATAAGTGAGAGAAGACGTAGTCTCCTTAGGAGATGGGTTAACTGCTTTTGGGCTACCTTTGATGCTTGATGGAGGAGATTTAGCAAGAGTGTCTGCATCATGAATTGGAGAGGGAATTTTTGTTTCTTCAAAAGACGGAGTTGAACTATGCTCTGGAAGTGACATAGTTGTCTGTCCCGATATTTTTTCTTCTGAGGGAGATGACCTTCCCATTTTAGGACTTTCTGCTCGGCTCTCAGGGCCCGAAGATTTTGATTCTGACTCCGTTTCTACTGCTGATACAGCGCTAAGAACAGGCAAAGACGTCTTGTTGCTAAAAGGACTTTCTGGACTTAATGATTGAATTTTGGAACTTGAATCTAACTCAGTTTTGTCTGAGGCGGGCGTTGGGCTGCCTGCTTTTAGACTTATAGATTTGTCAGCAAGGCTGATAGATCTTTGATGTCCTTCTGTTTCAACAGCTGAACTAGGCATTTCCTCCTTTTCGATAGAGGGTGCGGGACTGGGTGCAGGAGAAGGAGAAGCTGAAGTAGATTTTCCGGATTCACCCTTTGAAAGCACTGAGCTCACAACTTTAGAGCTGATTGATTTGTCGGCTGGACTGGGTGATTTTTCAGCTACCTCTGTTTCTGCAATTTTTTCAACAGATGGTGTTGGACTAGGCACAGGAGAAGTTGCTGTTGATAAGCTCTCTTTCACAGTTTGGTCTGTAGAAAGCAAAGGACTCATATCTTTGGGACTGCCAGATTGGTCAGTTGGACTGACTGATTTTAAAGCCACTTCTGCTTCTGCAACTTTTTCAACAGAAGGCACAGGGCTAGGCACAGGAGAAGTTGCTGCTGATGAGCTCTCTTTGATAGTATGGTCTGAGGAAGGCAAAGGACTCACAGCTTTGGGACTGACAGATTGGTCAGTTGGACTGTCGGGTTTTTGGACTACTTCCTCAACTTTTTCAACAGAAGGTGTTGGACTAGGCACGGGAGAGGCAGATGTCGAAAGACTCTCCTTGATAGTTTGGTCCTTGGAAGGCAAAGGACTCACAGCTTTGGGACTGACAGATGTGTCATTCGGACTTGAGAATTTTAGGGCTACTTCAGCTTCTGGAACTTTTTCAACGGAATGTGTTGGACTACGCACGGGAGATGCAGCTGTTGATAGACTCTCCTCGATAATTGGGTCCTTGGGAGGGAAAGGACTCACAGCTTTTGGACTGACAGATTGGTCAGTTGGACTGTCGGGTTTTTGGACTACTTCCTCAACTTTTTCAACAGAAGGTGTTGGACTAGGCACGGGAGAGGCAGATGTCGATAGACTCTCCTTGATAGTTTGGTCCTTGGAAGGCAAAGGACTCACAGCTTTGGGACTGACAGATGTGTCATTCGGACTTGAGAATTTTAGGGCTACTTCAGCTTCTGGAACTTTTTCAACGGAATGTGTTGGACTACGCACGGGAGATGCAGCTGTTGATAGACTCTCCTTGATAATTTGGTCCATGGGAGGGAAAGGACTCACAGCTTTTGGACTGACAGATTGGTCAGTTGGACTGTCGGGTTTTTGGACTACTTCCT
The DNA here is from genome assembly GCA_011764245.1 of Trialeurodes vaporariorum. Taxonomy (NCBI): domain Eukaryota; kingdom Metazoa; phylum Arthropoda; class Insecta; order Hemiptera; family Aleyrodidae; genus Trialeurodes; species Trialeurodes vaporariorum. Next base: position 157,170 of record VMOF01000379.1, read on the forward strand.
CAACTTTTTCAACAGAAGGTGTTAGACTTGGCGTAGGAGAGGCAGCAGTTGATGGACTCTCCTTGATAGTTTGGTCCTTGGAAGGCAAAGGACTCACAGCTTTTGGACTGACAGATTGGTCAGTTGGACTTTCGGGTTTTTGGACTACTTCCTCAACTTTTTCAACAGAAGGTGTTAGACTTGGCGTAGGAGAGGCAGCAGTTGATGGACTCTCCTTGATAGTTTGGTCCTTGGAAGGCAAAGGACTCACAGCTTTTGGACTGACAGATTGGTCAGTTGGACTTTCGGGTTTTTGGACTACTTCCTCAACTTTTTCAACAGAAGGTGTTAGACTTGGCGTAGGAGAGGCAGCAGTTGATGGACTCTCCTTGATAGTTTGGTCCTTGGAAGGCAAAGGACTCACAGCTTTTGGACTGACAGATTGGTCAGTTGGACTGTCGGGTTTTCGGACTACTTCCTCAACTTTTTCAACAGAGGGTGTTGGACTAGGCACAGGGGAGGTAGCAGTTGAAGGGCTCTCTTTGATAATTTGCTCTATGGAAGGCAAAGGACTCACAGTTTTGGGACTAACAGATTTGTCAGTCGGACTGGAGGATTTTCGGGCTACTTCAGCTTCTGCGTTTTTTTCAACAGAGGCCGTAGGACTAAGAACCGGAGAGGAAGTAATTGATAGATTATCCCTCAAAGTTTGATCTGTAGAAGGCAAAGGACTCACAGCTTTGGGATTAACAGATTGTTTTATTGGACTGGCGGATTTTTCGACTGAAGCAGTGATTTTTTCAAAAGAAGGTGTAGGGCTAGGCACAGGAGAAGTTGCGAGTGGTGAGCTCTCTTTGATAGTACGGTCTGTAGAAGGCAGAGGACTCCCAGCTTTTGGACTTACAGATTTTTCGATCAGACTGGCGGATTTATCCGCTGCTTCTGTGATTTTTTCAACAGAGAGCGTAGGGCTAGGTTCAGGGGAAGTTGCTGTTGATGGCCTCTCCTTCACAGTTTGGTCTAGCGAAGGCAAAGGACTCAAAGCTTTGGGACTGACAGATTTTTCCGCTGCTTCTGTGATTTTTTCAACAGAAGGCGTAGAGCTAGGCGCAGGAAAAGTTGCTGTTGATGGACTCTCCTCGACAATTTGGTCCTTGGAATGGACATGAGTCATTGCTTCTGGAGTTTCCGGTACTTGAACTGGACTTAATTTGGTTGGACTTGGTGCTTTTGTCTCATCTTTGTCTGGGAGAAGTTCTTTTTGTTCAACAGTATCTTGTACTTTCGTGAGTGGCTCTAGAGCGTCTTCCACAGATAGTTCAGTTTTTAGCATTTCTGGTGGTACGTCTGTTGGAGAGCTTCTTGTCTCTTCTTCTTTACTCCATCTTGAAGTTTTTCCATCGATAAGAGGAGACTTTCTGCCGTCTTGCCGCATAACGCTTTCAGCATCTTCTGATGTCAGATGATCATCGACAGGAAGAAAGGATGGAAGTTTTGAGTCATCAGAGAGAGCAATGCCTGAAATATTCAGATCAAGTTTCAGGTGTTCGCTTGAAACTTTTTCAGTTGCACCTTCAATCTTTGATTCAAATTTGTCCAGAATTTTTTCTTGGTCAGGACTAGGTGATTTGTGAGTTTCAGCCGCTGAAAGCTGAGACTTTTCCTCTTCCATGACTTTGGATTCATCATTAATACCAATGGAGGTTCTTTTCTTCAAATCGATCATAACAGATTCAGTACCGGGCTCTTTGAATTCAACAGAACCTATCTTAAATTTATCATCGGATTTTAATTCACCAGCTGTCAACACACTAGGTGATTTAGGCGTACCGGGCGTTGAATCTGGTGTGACTATAACGTATTCGACTTGTCCTGGCCTTAATGTTTTGAATTCAGGCTCAGCCTCCACTACTTCATCTAACACGTCCTGAACTTTCAAAGTTTTTTCAGTAACTGTTAGTTCTAATTTTTGTTTTGTATCGTACGTATCTATTTCTTGAGAGCCCTTGTCCTCCCCTCTTTCAATAATTGCTGGTAAAATAGCACTGGTCTCCGTTAATGACCATTCTGACAGTTTACCTAAATTATTCTCTATATTTTTCCCCAATTCCTCGCTAAACTCATCTGTCTCCTCAGCTTCAAGAATTTCCTCTGAAAGCTTTTCAAGCTTTTCACTGACTTTAATATCCTCCTCCAAAATTTGCGTCATCTTTTTCTCAGCATCATCCAAGAGGTCTTCCCCAGTTTTAAACATTGATTTTTCTGGACTACCTTTTTCAGACAGCTCTTCTTCACCCTTTTCTTTAACCTCGACTTTTTCTTGAGTTTCGTGAGCGAATTTCTCATCTTTATCTACCTCATCAACTTTTGATATTGGACCTACCACAGTTTTTTTGGGAGACGGAACTTTTACCTGATCAGTTTTCTCCTTTAGTTCAGCAGATTTTTCAGTCGGCGAAGATGTTTTATCTGGAGGCGATTCTTTTACTTCTGGCTTCTCAAATGCAGCTTCTTTTTCTACTTTTGATTCGTGCAATAGATCTGCAGCGGTTTTAGACTTTTCAGATTGTTTGTCGTCTTCAATACTATCAACAGGTTTTGTGTCCTCCAATTGAGTAATATTAACTTTAGACTTTACGGTCACTTTTTCTTTGATTTCAGCGTCCAGAACCTCGCTGATTTTTTCAACAGGGCTTGCTTTTTCATCAGGTGTTGGCTGTTTTTCATCTAAAACCTCTTTAGAAATTGACAACTTTCGCTCTGAGTCTAACTCATCAATCTTTTCCTCTCCACCTTCATCCGCTTTCACGGCTGCCTCTTCAACAGCTACATCGTTTCCATCACTTTTTTCTATTTCGTCAACTTTTTTATCCTTACTAGACTTCTCAGTAGTTTTGTCCTTTTCATCTGAATCAACTACTTTAATATCATCAAAAGATCCTTTAGAGCTTGGAAGAGCATCTTTTGACTCAGCATGCGTTGGCTTAAAACCATGAAAAGCTTCTGAGTCAACTTCCTCGTGAATAGGTAGATCTGCTACCTCATCCGGTGTTTTGACAACATCACGTAATGATTGAGCTGGCCTTTGAAAGTCACTGGCTACTTTTATCTCTGATAGATTCAAAGGCTCTTCCGGTTTTTGGGGAGATATTATGTCTTTCTCTTTTGTGTCTTCTTTAGCAAACTTTTTCTCAACGATTTCATTGATATTATCGAGGGGAATTTTTTCATCCTCGGGCATCGTTGGTGCAGTTGTCGCTCCACTCTCGGCAGTTGTTGAAGCCTTTTCATCTGGCTGACTTTCAATTTCTTTTTCTTTGGATTTATCTTTTATTTCGGTGAATTTGTCTTCAAATGGTTTTTCTGGAGTCAACAGTTTGCCTGGACTACCTGAAAATCCGTCCTTTTGTTCTTCCAATGATGCTTCAATTGATTGTTTCATTTCCTGATCAGTTTCAGAGACAATATCAGTTGCTGAGATAATTTTTTCATTAACTTCTCCTCTAAGAATATACTTGCTTTCTGTCGTGAGAGGAGCGTCTGTTTTTACTGTTGTTTCGCTCCCTGCCACGCTTTTTGGCGATGACTCTTTCAAGGCCTCTTCTTCCCGGAGTTTTTCTTCATCTTCAATTTCGTCTTCAGCTTTTTCATTTTCTAGCAGATCTAATGCCTGCTTTTGAAGTTCAGACTCTAAAGTTGGCATGGATTCTATCTCTTTTGTTTCCTCCGTGGGTGAATCGTCTTTGGCAGCAGCTACAACTTCATCGAGGGCACTATTTGGTACCATCTCTATTTTTTCAATGATAAGTACTTCATCAATTTCTCCGTCACCGCCAACATTTTGTTCGTTTTTCATGGATATGATTGTATCATCTTTTCTTACTGATTGGATACCAACTTTATCAAGAGCTGAAGCAATGATTGCTTCTCCTTGAGTTTTCAATAAGGCTTCAGCAGCTGCGGGTGATGCAGCTGATACTAACGCTGTGCCAGTAGTTTTTTCATCTGGTTTTTTCTTGATAACTTTGATAGACTTCACTGGCTTTGCAGTTTTTGTAGGAGATTTGGGCCTGTCTTTCGGTTTTTCAGGGGATTTTTTCCTCTTTTGAACAACTTTTCGCTCGATCTTTGAGCTGGCTTTTTCTAATTCTTTCTTATCAAGATCTTTTTTACCTGCATCCTTCTTGTCAAGATCTTTTTTACCCGTTTCTTTCTTGTCGAGATCTTTTTTTCCTATATCATTCTTGTCAATATCTTTTTTAACTATTTCTTTCATGTCCAGTTCTTTTTTACCCATTTCTTTCTTATCCGCATCTTTCTTACCCGTTTCTTTCTTATCAATATCTTTCTTATCAACATCTTTCTTATCGTCATCTTTCTTTCCTGCGGTAGTTTGCTTCTTCACTGCTACAGGAGGTCGTGAGGTCGACCGAGCCATGCGAGCAACAGTTTTTGACTCGATTGCTGTTTTGGACTCAGAGACAGTTTTCGATTCTACGACTTTACGGTTCTTTTCTTCTTTGGTACTTTTTGCTGGGGTGGCCGATGGAGATCGAGTTTTGGCAGTAGCTCTCAGCTTATTGATATCAGTTCTGCCATTAATTTTGCTATCGCTCGCTTTTTTCGGAGTTTCTGGGGGCGATTTTGTTACTTTCTCACTCACGGTCTTTCTTTCGAAGACTCTGCTTTTACTCTCTGCTCTGGGTTTTGGGGCAGCCTTCGTCTCCGCAGATCTCTGTTCCTTCTTTTCAAGATTTACTTTTAATTTCTCATCTGGTTTCAAAGATGGTTTTGGTTCTTTTTTATCTTTTGATACCTCATCGTCTTTGCTAATGGTAAAAGCATCTTTTCCTTCCTTTCCATCAACTGAATCTGATTTTTTCGTCTCAATTTTATTTGCTACTTTAGACCTTGCCACAGTGCTTGTAACACTGGAAACGGACTTTTGAACATTGCCAGTTGAAGTGATTGGCTTTGAAACTGCCTTTTCATTTGTTTCCGTGACAGCACTTTTGGTTTTGATATTATCTCCTCCTGCCGATTTTTCAAGACCAGTGTACGCTCTTTGCTTACTGCTTGATCTTCCAAAATTAACCGCTGAAACTGACGGAGAGAGAGACTTGGCTGAGCAAACAGGGTGTCTTAAAAATTCTAAATGCTTTATCTTCTCGAATCCTTCTAAGATTTTATGCTGTGGAGTACTACCGGGGAACAGAATCCGAGTAATGGTATCCGATGGATTTGCAGGCTGCCACACAAGTAATGCACAGATCGAAACAATATTCGGAAGCGTAAAGGTATCTTTTTCGTTGAGCCTTTTACTGAATATTTTCGCATCGCTAGCATTCCACTTTGATATGAATTCTCTGACCTCTCGATTGTCTTTGGCCGGACTTAAAACATACATATCTAACTTACCATGACCTACTTTATGATACAAGTTTATTGGCTCGATAACATTTTCTCTATAACAAGGGTGAGGGCGCAAATGTAAGAAGCGCAAGTCTTGTACCAAGTCTTGACCTACATCTAGTAAATTGATTAATAACCTATCTTTATCTTTATCACCATCAGGAGAAAGAATAGTTTTCCTTTCCTGAAACAAATCAAAGCAAATGATTTCAGTACAAATGCAAAGAAAAGGAGGTGGTACATACTAGTTGCCATAATGGTACCTACATAAAGTCTTCACAATTCAAGAATTAAATTTTTATGGTTATAAAATTTCTTGATCAACAATTTCAAAGCATCAGATTTTGTCAAATTTTTACACTTAGTTGACTTCTGACGTAGACAAAATGAGGAAATTTTCAGCCGCAGTCAATAAGTTTTCACTGGACGTCGATGAAATTCCAAGAACTGATTTTGAGACATATCAATTTTTACCTAATTTTGGCCTGAGTTTGGAGTAAAAACCGCCTTAGAACACTTTCCCTCAAGTGATGGCAAAATTCAATAATGTAAAAAAGAAGAAGAGAAAGAGAGAGAGAGTGCTACCCTGCTAGTGGTGCCTCCAATTTAGAGGAGAGAAAACGAGACATACTACAACATGCAAGAAAGCTTCTGATACCAGGAACATTCCTAAGAATAAACTAGGAGGGATAAGCACCTGGTAAAATGGTTATCCCTTTCTTTCTCACATCTATGAATTTTTTTTAACGAATTGGAATGGAAATCTTTTGCGCAGTCTTATGCTGCAAAAATACGAGCTCGATAATGAGGTGTTGAATTAAAAAAACCAACGCAGCACTGAAAAGGTTCACCGTGTTTACAGACAAAAAGCTAATTGTTCAGCGCGCTTACCTGTAAATTACAAAAAAAATGTCCTATTTGTGGGTATACTGGGTTCTTCCTCTTCCTTTTAACCAAAGAAGATATTCCATTGATATTACAATTGTTGATTCTAGTCATTAGAACAGCATCTAAACGATCTAAATGGCGAACAAAGTTCCAAAAACACGCCTTCCTAGAGAAGCCGCCGTCGACCAACATGTTAAAGCCATTTATACCAAAAAGAGCAGCATCGCCTTGGCCGCCAGGAAAAACATAAAGCGTTGGATGACTAAATCTGATATTTCCAACGACATCTGATGGCTCGAGAAGCTGTTCTAAACTGGTAGGTTGTAAGTATTGTCCCAGATAATCGACAAATTTTTTAACTGCTTCGCTTCCTGGAGATGATTAAAAATTTCAGTATAAATGAAAAATTGAAAAAGAAATTATATTTTATTGATTCTGATGAATCAAAGTCATTCCTTTTCTTTCAGATTGTTCCTTATTTAACATTTTCGTTCATCCACCTGTTAGGAAATAATATACTGTTATTTCATTAGCAACCGTAAAACAGGATTAATAGGAACAGCGGGATGAATGGGAACATACGCAGGGAATTTTGGTTTTTCTCTAAAAAAAAAAAAAAAAAAATCCCCGAGTATGTTCTCACTCACCCCACTGTTCCTATTCACCCAGCTTTACAGCATATGTTTTTGCTGGTCCAATTTTTTTGATCAGTAATTGACATGATATTGATCACAAGTATCATTCTGTATTTACAGCCTCACAGAGACTATATCAATCAAATATTATGATGCAATCTATCGCTCTATAGGTCGATAATTTACTTTAATGTTATACAGATAAATAAGACTGTCTAATAGTGATACTATAGTTCCAGCATTGTATAACTAGGCCGCTGTTATAGTTTTATGAAATTTTCTGTTACTTATAGCTTTCTAAAGACTACTTATGCGTAGCTGTTGAAAATGGCAAGTTAACGATAGTTACCATAGCAACGGTTAAGTTTCAAAATTCTAGACCGATAGCATCACTCATAGACAGTCTTAACCCCTTATGGGCCACGCCCAAGTATACTCATTTTTCTAGCTCCTCTAGTCTATTTCACATGTCTCAGTCTTCATTCCAAATAAATGTCACTATCGATGAAAACACCACAAGATAAGGTCTCGTAAAGCGCCTTCAATTCGTAGGATAGGCAATTCCAACTCCACCGAGTGCGAACATTCAACTACATTCCTTGCATAAACGGAAGAGTGGTGTTCTCTTGAACTGACCTGGTCATTATTAAAGGGTTAAAGATCTGTTTGAAGAAAAAGTAAATGATCAATCCTTACTTTCTAGCTAGATGCTTAGGAAATATTCGTACATTTTCAGCACAGTTAGAGATTATGAACATGAATAACTCCGAGATGAAAAAATCTGTCTGAATATTAATTCCAATTTTTACGAGAACAAACTTCAACAGAAATGAGTAAAGATATAAAAATTGGTACCTGTCAGGAAAATAACTTACCAGGCGATAATTTATCGGTAGGGTTAACAGTAACTTTGCATAATTTCCCAAGTTGTTCTTTTGCTAAGCGATTTGTACTCCATTCACCCTCAGGTGCGCAGTGGACATCCACCGTCACCGTGTTTTCGTAAGCTCTTAAAACTCGCTGTACTTCTATTTCTTGGAATGCATCTACAAAATCTGCCAATGAAAAGGTACCATCCTGCAATAAATTTAGTGGAATTGCAATGATTAGAAATGAAAAATCTGCTGCAAGAGGGTATTGCTAGCTTCAATACAACAAATTAATCGTTTAAAGAATGATGAAGTCATGTTTCTGGAATTTTAAAACATTAAAAACATGGCAAATCATTTCCACTCCCCAATCCCACTCAGGGACAAGGACTTATCGCAAACTTTCAATATCACGCCTGAATACATACATTTAGGTTACGAAATCTGGTTCACACAGTTCTAAAAATTGTTGTCGATTCAAAGAGCACCGAAAATTGATCAGACAGTCTAAGAGGGTACGCTAGGCAAAGAAATAATACCTATCACCTAATTGACCTAATCTATCATAAGCTCTGGAATTATTTGTATCGGTTGGTTATTGTTTCAGTGGGACACAAAAAAAGTAATAAATAAATAAATAAATAATGTGAAATGTAGCATCCTTTCGCTTTTAAACTTTGAAAGTAGCCTCCAGTAAAATTTTATGACAATCCTTAGAAAAAAATTTCTCGGCATTCTCTTTATATGGAGACACCTGATTTGCTTTGAAATGTTCTAAATTCCATGCTAAAAAGCGTTGAGGGATTTCGATTTCTTGGAAAGGAATTCTTATTATCCCCCCCCCCATTTTTCTGCAGCTATCATTTTTTTACAGTTTTTTTCATACTTGAAGCTGAATAAATAAAAAATTGACGAAGTGAAGTAGAACTCAACTTGACGTTCTTGGCAATGCAATTTCGAGCATCCCCCTCCACCTCCCGAAGTCACAAATCTGCGGAGTCGGCGAAGAGAAAAGGTGGATTAAAGAATTAAAGACGACGTCCAAAGAATGACAAACTAAAAGCGCCTTCAATTTAAGGAGGAACAAAAAGCACGGTTTAGTTACCCTAAATGTATGTACTTACGCCGCATACGAGTTCATTGCGACTGCTTCCGGCCAAAATATCGCTATCCATCGCCGGAAAGTTATGCAACCCACAAAAAAATTATATGAGAGGGGGGACCAGTTTCATTACCTATTGAACCTGGAAACAAGAAGCTGATTGTTGTAAAGCAACCAGGATATTTATACGCTGGTGCTGGTGGTAAAGAAAGGAGGTGTTCACCTGGAGGATCCAGGAGCCTGAGTTGGCGAAGGTGTACCCGGAGTGGATGATGTGCCTATGCCGCGTGAAACTAGACAGCAAATTTCGAATGCACTGGATCATCGTGTTCAGTTGAGGATGAATCAGCACTTCGGTCACTAGATTTTCGCTTGCGTATTGTATAAGTCTTTCTCCTAGAAAGGAAAAATAAGTAAGATGGAAAAATAAAATACAGCGATTCGCCACTCCCAAAAAAGTAAAAACAATTTACATATTCAAGGTAGATGGAGAACAGGTATGGACAACACTCTGAGGTTGGTTAATGGCTCTGATTGATTGTGAAAAAAGCGACTCCGCCGCCATTTTTCTGACCACGCGATTCAAATTTAGATTGCACATTTTGAAAAGGAAAAAGAACAACGTAATTGATGATGTTAATCCATTGTATAGTCACAACATTAACACTTAAAGATAAAAATTACATTTAATTGTTCAAATAAATAAAGTATTGCTTCAGATAAACTTCCCCTTCAAACCTAACCACAAACAACAATGCAAGATACACGGTGTAAATAGGAGACAAGATGGCGGCGAAGTCGCTTTTTCCCAAGTGGCCACGCCCCCTAAGTCGAGTGTTGTCCATACCTGTTCTCCATATACCTTGTTACATATTCAACAAATTCGAATTATGAAAATCGAAACAGCAAAATGATTTTGTTCGCATTGACAAAACAGAAGGCTAAATTAACCCTTGTGAGCCTAAGGTATTTCGGTAACACAAAGGACTAAGGGGGGGGGGGTATTTTTGTACCCCAAGGATATTTTCATGCAGCACAGTCAGTATCAATAATTTTGAAACTTTAATGGATGGATTATGTACTTAGTACCCTAAGAGAGTAATTTATGTGAAATTTGAGTAAATTTTTGCTATGTTGCCAAATTTACAACTACTTTTAAAAAAAATGTCAAAATAAAAAAAATGGAAAAAATGAAATGAGGTACCATCTTATTTTTCCATTTTTGATAAGTTTCCAATTTTTTTCAATGATCTGCCTTAATGTTCTTAATCTACAAAAAATTTCCGTAAAATTCACTGTAATAGATGGTTCCAAACTTAAAACTGGCAGGACGAAGGGGGGGGATATTTGTTCCCCAACACTTTAAATTTTTATAATATCGACAAAAATTCATAAAAATTAATGAAATTTGGTGGACGTGTTCTAAGTATCCTAACTTAAAATGTCATGAAGTCCCAAAAAATGTTGAGCAGTTTTGACAAAATGGCGTCAAAAAAACTGGCCTGGTGCAAATGTACCCCCCTTAGGCTCACAAGGGTTAACAAAATAGTACTGTTGAAGTATTACAGAAAATCAGATAGTTAAATCGACAAATCGATTGGTTTGCGAAATTGCAAAAATTTTGTTAACTTAACAATGCGTGTTGTTAATTTAACAATGGTTTTTTGTTAATGCAAACCATTTTTAACATTAGAGAGACTGGTCCGTTCTTTTGGCAGCAAAATAGATTTTCTGTTTCTGTACTTCTTCACTATACTACAAACAAAATGTTAAAATGAAATCAGGAAAATGAAAAAAAAATGAATCAGGAAAGGTGCGACTTTAAAACTTTTTTAAACATGATTTTTCTCAAAACTGAATTCATAAAATCCGCCTTATGGATGGACCAGTCCTCAATTAATTACCAATTAACATACACTCGTAATCTATTTTTTTTTCTTTTTTCCCAGTGGAGTGAGTCGTGAAATACCGATCGATTAAGAGCACGCCCGCGCCGCAAACGTTAAATTGACATTGATAGGGTGTTGATTGGTCATTGGACCGAATTCTGCAAAAGGGAACCAACTGCTATGTGTTTCCTATGCAGGTAGTTGGTTCCCTTCTGCAGCACTTGGTCTCATTAAGTGCATATTACTTAAACCGGAAACGAACTTTAAATAATTAAAAGTTGGAATCCGAATAGTTCGCCAAATTGCATTTCCAACTGAACAGAGCAGGACGTCGAATCGATACTCTGCTCACAATATGGTCGAAATAGTTTATCGGATATGCAACTTGCAACGCACCGTGTATCTACACTAAGAAAAAAATGTGCGTAATTTAACAATCTAGTTGTTTAAAAATGGGGCTCTTGCAAACTTCTGCTGTGAGATGAATAATACTCCAATCTGATGTAAAAACCAGCGAAAATCACAGAAATTACACTGGAAAAGTTTAAAATTTAGTATTAGACTCACATTACTGCTATAACGGCAAGGTCGTAATGGCGATTCAACGCAGGTACCATGGGAGATTTCTGTCTATTTTGTCACTTTCTCTACGGTAACACAAAGATATGTCTCTTAGATAGGAATCTCCCATGACACCTGCGTCTCTCAGCAATCAAGTCTGATTCTGAGAGTAAATTTCTTTTTCAGTGTACTCATCATCATTTTTACAGGTTTTTATGCAAGAATCAACTCTTTAATCCCCTGTAGCAAAAGTTTGGAAGAGCCCTATTGTGAGTAGATACAAACTAATTTGTTGATTTAACACACTGTTTTGTTGATTTTACAATCCGATTTGTTAAATCAACAAATTCATTATCCATGTGTTCGTGACATCACCTGAACGATACTGTTTATAATTTGACTTGCTCACCATTTTTGGCTTCTTCCCCTTCTGGCGCCTCCGCTGTGAGGATGCTTAGTTCTTTTTCTAAATCGACGTGACATGATTCTGCATCCCATGATAGGAAACCTGGACATATCAGAAAAAAAGAACGAATTAATTTTAGAACAGAGAAAAAAGAAATAAGCAACAATTAATATGAAAGTTAAAAATAAGTTATAAGTAGTCGCCACTGCTATGAGCGAAACCTTAACAACATTTCTCAAGTGTCTTAAGGGAGCCCAATTTACTGCAAGTTATGAGAGTGAGAAAGAAAATGGGGCTCTTGCAAACTTTTGCTATAGGGGATTGAAGAGTTGATTCTTGCATAAAAAATGTGTAAATATGACGATTAGTACACTACAAAATCATGAAATTCACTTTCAATGTAGGACATAATGGCGGTTCAACGCAGGTATCAAAGGAGATTCCTATCTAATATGAGACAAATCTCTGTGTTTCCGTAGAAAAAGTGACAGATTAGACAGGAATCTCCCATGATACCTGCGTTGAAGCGCCAATACGATCTTGCCGTTAATGCAGTTTTGTAAGTTTTATTACTGAATTTTAGAATAATTAAGTGTGATTTTCGTGATTTTCGCTGGTCATTACATCAGATTTGACAATTTATTTGCTTAAAGCAAAAGTTGGCAAGAGCCCCATTGGCTTCAGGAGAAATCGTCGATGAAATCAACAGTTCAGAGGGCCGATCATTTACTTTACCGTTAAACCGATCGATAAAACTGTCTACGAGTGATGCTATTGGTCGAAAATTGTAAAACTTGGCTGTTGCTATGGTAACCATCGTTAAGAGTCTCGTTTTATAAAGGCTATTCATGAGTAACCTTTAAAAAACGGACAATATAACGATGGTTACCATAGCAACGGCTAAGTTTTACAATATTCGACCAATAGAATCACTCGTAGACAGCTATAACGATCGCTTTAACGATGAAGTATATGATCGGCCCGCTGATTGATGGTGTGTGAGAACCATCGATACCATCGATACCATCGATAACGCTATCGCTCATTACTTATCAGGATGAGGCCGCTAGGGTGTTTCATTTTTTATAAAGTTTCGCAAAACCCTGCTCCCCGGGCTTTTTCCCATTTCTTTTGGTCCCAATAAGAACACCCTGAAGTTTGAGCATCCTAGGTTAAGTCTAGGGTTTCCCGCAAAAGGCCTAAAGTTTCAGAAATTTTGTGAATTTACGCAATTTTGAGCCTTTTTCCAACTTCTTTTAGATTCACTTCCCACTAATGAAATAAACTTTAATGGCCTCTAGTATACTGCAAAACTACCCTAAAGAGCCCTAAAGTCAATTTAGAACAAAATTTTTGACCCTTCATGACCCCAAAGTTCACTAAAAATTAGAGGAAATAACGTAAAAAAACGACTTTTTTAGCCCTCCTAGGAGATTTTAGGAATTCATTGTTGACTAGGCATGCTTACCCTCGAAACCATCAAAGTGACTGAGAATTTAAAGATATAAACTGATCTTTTTGAGCAGCACACGCTTAAAAAGCATGCAAGGGGGAGGGGGGGCAAAACCGTGACAAAAAAATGTATTGGTAAATTTTAGAATGGAGCAAAGGAAAGATGTCGGAAAGTTCCTTAATTGATTAAAACTTTGATGGGTTCTCATGGTGGGGGGGGGGGGGGGGTCAGGACCCCCCTCTTCCCCCCGATCAGCGATCTGTCATATTTGAAACAGGGCCTTAGCAACTTTGTGTTTCAATTGATCTGCCCATTTGAACGCATGTGTTAGAAAAGGATAGATATGGGGCCTGTCACGTGACTTCAGCCCCTGTTCCTGTCATATTTTAACATACGCATTCAAATGGGCAAAGAGAGAGAGAGAGAGACAGAAACATTCATGGGCCAAATTCGTGGCTCATTTTTCAAGTGTTCGGGCAAGATGGTGCGTGGTTAAAAAAAAGCCCCGAATTGTGGGACGAAGACATTGATTTTAAAATGATGAAGGTTTTCGTGAAAAATCTTAAAGTCGTCAATGACGCAGCAGAACGGGGTATCAAGATGATGCAAGACTTTTCCAACAGCATTACGAAAAGTGAAAAAGGAAAACAAGATTTATTGCAGACGGTAGAGGAAAATCGAAAAAAATTACCTACTTTCCTTAAGTCCGATTTAAAAAAAAACTTTAATTATCGAAATTATTAAAAGGTACGTTATTTTGAAAAACTTTTCCCCGTGCTCCATTTCAAAATCAAACCAATTGAATGTTTAAATATTACTAATAACTTCTTGTACTCTTGTTCGCATTCTTATTAAAATAAAATAAAAATGTGCAAAACTATTCCGTTACATCATAATTTTATCATCTTTCTTGCTAATTAACCCATTTTATACGCATTTATCTCTTTTATGACCCCCCCCCTCTCCGGGATTTTTCTAAACGTGTGCTGTTCAATAAATTTAGTGTACATCTATAAATTTTCATTCACTTTGATGTTTTCAAGGGTAAGTATACTTTACTGCTTTGTCAACAATGAATTCCCGAAATCTTTTAGGGGGCTTAAACAGTCGGTTTTTTACGTTATTCCCTCTAATTTTTAGCGAACTTTGGGGTCATGAAGGGTCAAAAATTTTGTTCTAAATTGACTTTAGGGCTCTTTAGGGTAGTTTTGCAGTATACTAGAGGCCTTTAAAGTTTATTTCATTAGTGGGAAGTGAATCTAAAAGAAGTTGGAAAAATGCTCAAAATTGCGTAAATTCACAAAATTTCTGAAACTTTAGGCCTTTTGCGGGAAACCCTAGGCTTAACCTAGGATGCTCAAACTTCAGGGTGTTCTTATTGGGACCAAAAGGAATGGGAAAAAGCCCGGGGAGCAGGGTTTTGCGAAACTTTATAAAAAATTAAACACCCTAGAGGCCGCCAAATAAAGGTCAAAGTGCTTCCGATCATCGAGTCAAGTCGATTCAATTACAATCCGATCGTTAATAAACATTAACCCCCCCCCCCTCCCACACTCATACACACACACACACACACACACACACACACACACACACACACACACACACACGGTCACTCACACACACACGCATGCACACACATCCACAAACGATATGAGAACATAAAACAGTTAGTCCGCAACACCTTTCAATATTTGGCGGCTCGTTGTTCGGTACGTAACTAACGTTTAATAAAGAAGTGAGGTTATGTATAGGGTCGGAACACCGAACATCATTTGGGGCGCCATATACTGTATCCTGCCACCGACACCATATAACATTCAAATCGAGTTAACGCCAGGCCCGATAACATAAGCAATATACTTTCCGTGATCGAATTTTGAACTGCGGGACGAGAAGCGAGGGTAAAGTGCGCTGGGGGGGGGATTTAAAAGGGGCATAAAATATGGGGGAAGTGATTTCTGGGAACACGGAGGTTTGAAACAAAAGAGAGGAGAGTGAGAGAGGAGAATAGGATTGGGCTGGCGGGGGTCGCGATAGTAGTCTACGGTAGATATAGATACACATATGCAATAAGCTATACCACAACGGACGGACGGTCGGTCGGCGCACTATGGTCTAAGATCGGAGAAAAAATGGCCAAAAATCAGTGGGGAAAAAATTTCATCAAAAATAATTGTTTTCGACCATTTACGCTTAATTTAAAACTTTTCAGTGACATTTCCTAGTTTAAATTGTTAGAAGTGTACTCTGTGATTTAAATTAGTCTTAAAAGTTTACAAATGAGAAATTGATGAGAAATTCACTTTCTGATTTTTGGCCACTTTTTGACGATCTTAGACCATATTGCGGCGGCAGGATTGCATGTCGCCGCCCGATTGAACCACTTTAATGCAACACTCACGGATCTCCGCTCAGCCAGGCGCGGCATTGGTATTTTCCCGGTTATTTATTATTGTGCGAGGCTATTGTTTTCTTTGAAGCTCGCCCGGGGCCGGCTGGGAGTGCGACCGGCGCACAGTGGAGCGAGTCAAAGGGAGAAGGCGGACATGGAATTTATGATTAAAAATGGAAATTTGAATGTTTTTAGGGTCAAAAAACAAACTATAGAGGGTGATTCTTGAAGGAAATTTTACAATAAAACCAATGAAACCACTTTGAAAGCTATACAATAGTTATTAACGAAGATATTTGCACTTAAAGTTGCAACGTCATGTCCGGCCTCTCCCATTGACTCTTTCCACTGTGCGGCGCAAAGGAAAGCAAGTGAATGGGAGGGGGTAGGACATGGAATATATTGAAACATTGCAAAGAACAAGATGTATTCTATCGATACCATCTTAACATACACCGGAACCCGGGGCTTTGAGCTTATATGTCATTAGGTTCCTAACTTTTACACAGGCTCTTGTGGGGGAAAGAGGAATTTTTGCGGTTTTTTCTAGTTTTGATTAATTTTTTGGCAAAAAAAAAAAAAAAAAAAAAAAAACTAGATTTACTTGATCAGGGCACTTCCCTGGATGTTCCAGAGCGTTTCGGTGAAAAACCACTTTTTCCACAAAATTACACACCAAAATATGTAACACCAAAGGAAGGACCCTTGATTACTTTGGGTCGATGTGAAAGGGGGGACCCTTTGGTGCTTCGCGTAATTTTGTGAAAAAGAGTGTTTTCGCGGAAACGCTCTGGAACATCCAGGGAAGTGCCCTAAAGGAGTAAATCCGGTTTTTATAGCCGACAAATTAGTAAAAACTAGAAAAACAGCAAAATTCCTCTTCCCCCATAGGAACCTGTGTAAAAATTGGTAATCTAATCACATAACCTCAAACCCCGGGTTCTGGGATGTTAAGATGGTATTGATTGTACTGAAAGAAAAAATGAGACAAACGAAACTAAATTCATTATGAAAGCCAATCTCGCACTAAAAATTAAACTGACTTACATAAAAGTCGAAGCCAAACGCCTTTCAATCCAAAAGATCATCATCAGCAGTGGCGTAGCGTACAATTTGACAACGATGCAGTATTAGTCCGTTTAAATCCATGAAAAATATCCAAGTATTGGATGTTCATAGAAATAGAGTCCCTATATACTATGAGAGTTGCGCCATTGCTGAATCCATTTCTGATTGGCTCTTAGATTTAGGCTGTCAAGAAAGCTCCAAGAGGCAAATGCAAATGGCGGAGGGTTTGTTTACTTTTCGCGAACTCGCTTTCATTACACACTTGAAGTAACAGTGACCGCGGTAATTTTTGTGATTTTTTCCTCTGCTTGAATGTTATTATGGAGAACATTATCTCTTTCAATAACGACCTTTACTGTCGAGAATCTGAACCTAACGTACAAGAGATAGCGAAATAGTGGCAACAGCGCAGAGGCAAATGGCCATCTGCCATTTGCAATTTGCTTCTTGGGGGCTCCAGTGATCCGCATCTTCTTCTTCATTTTGAGAGTCTTGTCGCAAATCTCACAGTATATAGGGACTCTACATAGAACACCTTCGCAGTGGACCGCCATATAATGTGGGGTATTGAGCCCAGTTACTCAATTTTGAGGTGGTGCTTTTGTGCTCTCAGCAGGATCAGAGCTAACAACTCTTACAGAGTGTTAGGATAAACCAAAGTCATCACTGAACACTACTGACACACACCTCGAACTAAAAAACTCATCTCTATAATGGGAACACAAACTTAACTCAACAAAAACACCGGACGGTACCTAAATAATCAAATGAACAAAACTAACAACACGGTGGAAATAAAATAAATAACTTGGCAACGCTGTGACCAAACAAATAAATTGGCAACGCTGTAAATATATTGGCCAAAATAGGCAACACGTTAAAATCATAGACTAAAACGGCAATACTGCAACTAGCCTGAAAAGGCAAACCGGTAAATAAAATAAAAAGCCAAAATTGGCAGCACTGTAAATGGCCTGAAAAGGCAGCACGGTAAACAAAAGGCCAAAGAAAGGCAACACTGTAATTACAACAAACTAAAGCGATTACTAAACCGATACTTAAAGTCAGTGGCGTAGCGTGCAATTTGGCAACGTTGCACCGTGTCCATGTAAACCCGTATAAAAGGTCGACTGCGAATTCAACCAACACCCAACAGTTCGATCTTTTCCATGGGGTTAAATGGACGAACTGCAATGTTGCCAAATTGCACGCTAAAATGCGTCTGCTCTAACTCACTCAAATTCTGTGGATAGTTAAATGTTCGTACTCCCCGGAGTTGATTTTGCCTATCTCGGTAATTGAAGGCGCCCGATGAGCCGTTTATTTGCAACTGTTAACGATTTGGAGTAGGTTTTACTGTTGATGAGATGCTAAATTAAATACCTCGGGCGTGGTGTGAATTTCTCGAATCCGAATCATTTGAAAGCGATTTCGAGAAGAAAATGTCGCGAACCAAAGCCCTGTGAACGAATTTTGACAATAAAGAAGATATAGCTACATGGAGTGAGGGTTACAAGAGAGTGAGAGAGATGCTTTGGCACGCTAAGTGAGTTTTGTCACAGCTAATAACGGCCGATGAATTCCATTGTTGACTAACCGTTGACTTCTTTAACGCCGCACTAAAACGGTCACTTTATGCCTCAAAACTACGAGTATTAGGCCTGTGCGATGTTCGATGCATCAATCGAAGTTTCCATGTTTTCCTGCCATCGAATGGATTCAATGATAGTGTTTGGCGTCAATCGATACTCATTATTTATCGATATTTTGACTTAGAACAGACTCAAGAGTAATTTTTCCATCTTGAACTATCTCAAAAGCGTAAAAAAGTATCATGTTTTCCAGTGCTTCCTCATTCTTGACTTGTTAAAATTTGATTAGATGCATCGATAAAATGTCCATGTTTTTTGGTCATTGAACTTCCATGCACAAAACTGGACATCGCACAGGCCCATAGCCGTAGCATTGCAGGATATTCTTTTCTCTCTCTTTGAGCCCATTTAAACGCATGTGTTAGAAAAGGACAGAAAGAGCGGCTGAAGTCACGTGACAGCCCCTATATCCATCCTTTTCTAACATATACGCGGCTCACAACATCCTAGCTACGGCTATGCACACTGCACAGTGCACAGGCTTACTCAAACTATCAAAAACTGACTTGATTGTACGCCTTTTCACCCAATTCCGTTGACCCAAGGGAATTTTCACCTCGGTGCCCATCACCCAAGAACTTTTTGCCCACGGCATTTTACCAAGAGGCCATTGCCAACGAAGCCTATGCTTCTGAGAGGAGAGGAGACGAGTCTTTTTCAACAGTCAGTTCAGTTTAGCAGTGATACGAAAAATGCAATGGGGCTCTTGCAAACTTTTGCTATGAGCAAATAAATAGTCTATTCTGATATGCAAACCAGCAAAAGTCACGAAAATCACACTGAGAAAGTCTTAAATTCAGTAATAAACCTACATAACTACTTTAATGGCAAGATCGTAATGGCGGTTCGACGCAGGTATTATGGGAGATTCCTGTCCATTATGTCACTTTCTCTACGGTAACACAAAGATATGTCTCAATGGAGCTGTTGCAAACTTTTTCTACAGGCTTATTAATAGTTGATATTGGGGTAATACCCAGTAAAAATGACGATAAGCGCACTAAAAATTCACGAAATCCACTCCTAAACTCACAAAGTGCTTTTAAACGCGAGACCGTAATGGCGGCAGGGGCCGTGGTTTTCATTTGAGTTCCCTATCTTCAATCAGCGCCATCTACACGAGGTGTTCTCGCAACACCACACAAGAAGAAGAAGAAGCATACAATTGCCATAAGAAAACCGCGGTCTCGGCCGCCATTACGGTCTCGCATTTAAAAGCATTTTGTGAGTTTAGGAGTGGATTTCGTGATTTTTTAGTGCGCTATTCGTTATTTTTACAGGATATTACCCCTTCATCAACTACTAATGAGCCTGTAGCAAAAGTTTGCAACAGCTCCATTTAGATAGGAATCTCCCATGATACTTGCGTCTCTCCGCCATTAAGCCAGATTCTGAGAGTGAATTTTGTGATTTTTCAGTGTACTCATCGTCATTTTTACTGGTTTTTATGCAAGAATCAACTCTTCAATCCCCTATGGCAAAAGTTTGCAAGAGCCCCATTCTTGAAATGCTTTGTTGCCATGGCATCACTCTCATTGTACAGTTATGAAAATTTTCCTATTCAAATGATACAAATTTCAATATAATTTTGGCCACATTTCTGAACATATTTGTTTCTGGAACCTAAAATTGTAATCATGAGGAAGGAGAGACTAGACAGATTTGTTCTGAGTTAAAGGCAGACGCTGTCATAAGACCTGAGGCTTCTACAATAAGTGGCATGGCTCATGATAAATTGGTGGAAGTTCCTTCCGAAATTCTGCCACTCTTGCCGGCGCGGGAAACCATGAGAAAGGAAATTTGGCATTTTTAAGTGGATCAAAAGCCCTTTTCTTAAACGGTACTTTTTAAAACTGTGTTATTTTTGAACCAATATTACTCAAACTCCAATTTTCGGAGTTATTAGCACGCAATAATAAGCTGGATCTTAAAATTACTGTTTTATTATTATTATTATTATTATTGTTCCCCCCCCCATTTTTTTGTGTTTTTAGTTCTCAGATTGTGTTTTTTGAGAAAAACACATTATTCGTATTTTGGGTAAAATTTGGGCGACAAATTTGGGCAAAAATAATGGTGGGTGTAACTTGCAGTAGATATTGGGTGAAAAGCCAGCGGGAAATTTGGCTTAGAGAAGATCGGCTCATGGGTGAAAAGACCTCTTACCAACTGACTTGAATGTAGGCGAAGGTTGGGAGCGGGACATCACGAAAATGCGTTTAAACGAAATTGAGACGAACGAGGCGAACAGAAAATGAAACTATCGCACCTCGAGCTCAACTGCGCGATAAAACGTTCGATGCAAGATCGAAAAGAAAAAAAGAAAGGAAAACAATAAAAAAAACCCCTACGGAGTGTTGCCACATCGAGGGTAAACAAAACAGCCGTATCGTCCCCATTTAAATGAATGTAAAGCGTACGGCTTTTTCACCCCAATCTGGCAGCACTGCCCTTACGTTCTTCCCTCCTTCCTCCCCTTCCGCTACACGTCCGTGTGTACTATGATAGAGCACATAGCTACTGCTGCGCTCTCAGAAGTCGCGAGCCGAGAATTAGCATGTCACTATGGAGCATATACTTGACGACACTCGTATATAGGTATAATGGAAATGGAAATTAGGGTTGACAGTTTTATGTGTTCTGAGCATTGTCTCGTCCCCGAACCACCCCTTCATAGATTCCCGCTTCAACACCCATCATTCTTCTACCCTTTGAGCTTTTTATTTGATCTCCCCCTCCCCTCCCCTCCCCCTCCCTTCCCCTCCCCTCCCCCCTCTCACTCTCAATCGTGTTGCACCCTGGTGCGGCGATGGCATGGATTCTATGTCCGGGCTACCTCTGCAGTCACTTTGCACCGCGCCAAGCAAAAGCAACGTTGCCTGATAGTGATGTAAAATAGAGAAGTAAAGGAAATATTTTAAATAGAGGTCAGTTCAGAAAGTGTATAGGCGTACCTAGACCGATAATCTTTGGAATTTACTAACGTTCTTTGTCCGGGCTACCTCTACAATCAAGGTTATAGATTAAAGAGGTATGCTCATCTGACTTGGCGCCACAAATTCAGAGGCGCGCAGTTCAAAATCACTGCAGGCAAGATGGCCGACAAAAGCAGAAAGCGTATACTCTTTGCAGAAAACATTGGGCTGCCCTCTGCAGGAAAGCAGAAAACAACCCAATGTTCTCTGCAAAGAGTATACGTTTTCTGCTTTTGTCGGCCATCTTGCCTGCAGTGATTTTGAACTGCGCGCCTCTGAATTTGTGGCGCCAAGTCAGATGAGCATACCTCTTTAATCTATAACCTTGCTCTATAGTGACTCTGCACCCCACCAAGCAAAAGCAACGATGTCTGATAGTGATCAGGAGCACGGGAGCACGTGCCCTTCCCAGAAGCCTCAAATTTTGCCTTTTTTCAATAGAAAATAGCCGGAAATTGCCTCCGACGAGGCTTCAAATTTCAAAATTTCACGGGTGTGCCCCCCCCACAAAAATTTTCTGGATCCGCCACTTCAGGGGGGAGGGGAGGGGGCTAAGGGAACTAGAGCCTCCCCCCCCCCGCGCTTGAGTCAAATGTTTACGTTGTTTACAAAGGAGATTTTGAGGAAATTTTGGGCATTTTGTAGGAAAAAAATTATGTTTTAGCCCCCCCTCCCCCCCGGCCATACACCGTCCCTTGAAAGATTTCGAGATCCACCACTGATAGTTATGTTGGATACGTTGGTACGATGAATAAGTAAGTATAAATTTTACAAAATGGGTCTGTTGCAAACTTTTGCTACAGCGCTATGGAGTGTTCAATCTCATGTAAAATCGCGTGAAAAGTCCATTGGTGGCATCAGAAAGTCATAAAATGCAGTATAAAACTCACGAGAGACGTTTAATGAAATTAAAGATGGCGGTAAAATATCGAGCAATCTGTATGCATGCACCTTTAACATCCAAGGATTGCCATTGTTGACAACCTCACAGCTAGAGGTTATGTGTTTATTTACGTTGTGATCGGGTATGATCGATATTGTGATGTTGGATATCCTTGGATGTTCGTGGTGCATACATAGAGGATGCTCAATATTTTACCGCCATCTTGGATTTCACTAAACGTCTCTCGTGAGTTTAAGACTGCATATTATGACTTTCTGATGCCACCAACGGACTTTTCAGGCGATTTTACATTAGATTGAACACTCTTTATCGTTGCAGCAAAAGTTTGCAACAGACCCATTATCGAATTATAAGTGGCGGTAGCCACTAACGGTCAAGAAAAAAAAAGAACAGACCGAGCTACCCGCCTACTCATTATACACACACACAGCCTCCGGTTTCCGTCACTTTGCCGGATTTTCGACCGAGTTCACGGCAATTCAGCCTAAACCGTAGAACTAAACTCTATAACCAGTGGTATTGGCGGATAGAGCTTGTCAATTTCGATCACACTGCGGAGGGATTTTAATGTTGGATCAAGAATAAGAGAGTAATGTTAAAATAACTGGTGAAAATTACGGGTTTTTCACGCATTTGACTCGTTTCAAAGGGATTTATTGCCCAGAGCTAGCGCAGCAACCGCAACTCGTATCAAACCAAATTAGGTGTTGGTTTATTCTCCATATCTCACTGATGTGCCTTTTGAAGAGTTTGTTAAATTTCATTCTAATTTGACGAAGAAATTGACAAAATTCCAACACTCCTTTTCGGCGATCAAAGATCAAATAGCCCTCAATTGTTTACATGGACAAGCGCCGGTTTCATCCATCAGTCATCATATCACATTCATAACCTCCGAAGTCAGTCCCTAATACGAGTAACAACTAACTAATAACTATCAACTAGAATGTGATCAGCCACGATCAGCGAAGCTAACTCTGATGAGCTAATTTGACACACGTTTGGATATTTATTATAACTTATTATAAAATTCTGCATTACCTTTCGATTTATCATTCTCATTACCCGAATCTACTTTTAGAAGTATGAAGTCTTGAACGACTGCTCTCTTCAAGTTTCAAGTCCGTCATGATACTTATCACTTTCGCCGGCACTTACAGGTGCTAAATGTAGGTAATTAAACTTCATGGAAAGTGTTGCCATCAATTCGAATCATGTGTAAATTTGGAGAGCACCTAATTACACCTTTACAGATTCTGGCCAGTTCTAAACATAAGTGTATATAGGTGTAGTGTATTGGTAAATCCCTTTGTCTAGTGTAATGTAGGTTAGGAATGTACTTATTGTGCCTCTAGGTACGTGCCCACTCATCAAATTAATCGGAGCTTAGATTTGCGGATTACTCCTCTGTGGTTTTATCATTCATTTCAGTCAACCAAATCAAACGTAGGTACACGGAAAAAAAAGATTAGTGAAAATAACCATACGGATACCTGATTTTGGCACCTGCTTGATGTTATGGTAAACTTGACCAGAAGTATGGTACATTTACCGATACTTTGAGTAAATTCGACATGCAATCAGGTAACATCACCTAGTACCTAGTCAAAACATAGTATACTTCTGGTTAACATTACCATAACATCTAGCAGGTGCCAAAATCAAGTATCCGTATGGTTATTTTCACCGTAGTTTTTTTCCGTGTAAGTCTTGTATCAGCCAACCCCGTCACAGATTTTCCCTATCTCGTTGCATTTTATGTTTCCGCTGTGGGCAGATACCATTCTTATCTTCATTAAATTTGGTAGACTAAAGTCAATGATTACTCCGCTGGTTTGATGTAAATACCTAAATGTCACTCCTATATAATGAATCCTGCTGTTCATCCTAAGGCAACGATCAAGTTTCCCGACAATAGACTGATTTAGTGAGTCGGCTGGACCTATCGAAGTTCGACTGGTTCGATATACATGGGTTTTCCCATAAGGAATCGGAATGCGATTTTCAAGCGGAAATTTCGGCTTTTTTGAGACATTTTTTACACGTCGGAGGCTGCGATAATGGAATCTACGTATCTTCAAGTGCCGGGAACCAGCATAAAATAGGGCGATAGCGCAAAATTTAAACTACTTATGCCGCATATATCGAACCAAGTCGTGAAAGTGAGGTTATGGCACCCCATTGTTTACATCCTTACTTCCAACCTCTATGAACTGCAAAACCTCCATAAATTTCGACATTTAGCGGTTATTCCTTGGGAACTTTTGGAGGAATTATGTGCCAGAGTATAGTAGCGCACCTGCACTAACATTTTGAGTCCTGTAATGCCTGACATTACCACAGATTTTAGAAAAAGCCATGTTCCGTAACTCTACCCGAGTCTTCGTTTGCATTTTTCATTCATATTCTTCGACCTACCGGTGTTTCATTCGTTTCTTTAATGCTTGTATCCTTCATTTACCTCTTACCCTTCTATCACATAGTTCTAAGAACATTGTCGACTGTAAAGAACCTTTCGGCAGGGTGATTCAGTCCCGTCATCAATCAACCGTCCTCCCACGCGCTCCTGACTGTAGCCTTCCTCTAGCTTTATTTGAGTATTGTCCTCCTTTTACTTGTCTAAATTTGAATTACAAACAGAAGGTAAGAACCTATTTTTGTAATTTCGATGTGTCAGTAACCCAGCGATAAAATTTTAGGATAGGCAAACGACAATAAAGTACCTACTTAGACTCAGTACGGTTGCGGTGATGAGGAAACACTAACTTGTTGAGTAATATCAAGCATATTGGAGCTCAAAATTTCGAAGCAGATGTACTACAATACTCCGGCATATTATTCTTCCAAAAGTTCTGAAGAAATAACTGCTAAATGACAAAATTTATGGAAGTTTTGCAGTTCATGGAGGTTGGAAGTAAGGATGTAAACAATGGGGTGCCATAACCTCACTTTCACGACTAGGATCGATATATGCGACATAACTACCCAGATATGAAGCAAGATTTTAGCAAGATTTTAAAATTCTTTGTGTTCTTGCCAAAATCTTTCCATTCTTGCTAAAATCTTTCTAAAATATTTCCAAAAAAAGTTTCTTGAGAAACTTTTCTAAAATGTTTTAAAATGGTTTTTTTTAAAGGTTTAGAAAATATTTTTGTTAAAATATTTCGCAAACATTTTAAAAAAGTTTGGAAAAAAAGATTTTTTAAATAAAGTTTTTAAAACATTTCGAAAAACTTAAGAGACGTGACAATGGGTGCACAACCGCACCACTAGATGGCGCGCGCTCCCTCGCATACAAATATATTCATTCATTCATTTTATTTATTATTGTTATTTACCTTATTCTTTATTCTTTCTTTTCAAGTGTCTTAAACGAATTTAGTTCCATCCATACATCTAATCATATTAATAAAAATCTGCATATAATCTACTCTAAAATGCCTCTCTAAAACTCAACTTCTCGCAAATTCAAACCATTTTCTTTCTAGTGGCATTCCATCTGGAGCCCCAGTTAGGTTACTCTCTTACCCATGTGTTAAAGATGAACGTGATGAATCAAACAGTCGTATGGTTGAGTCGACGCATCTCACAAACCGTCTTATCTTTATACTTTAGAATGCGAGTATGTCTTTCTTAAGACTCCCTAACTTTAACCCTATAGTGGGCTTAAGTTGAAAGGTGCAGAAGCGCCTTCCCTGCACCTTTTCTCTTGCCCTCTTCTTCTTTTATTTAAAATAAATCCTTTCTCCTTTTCATATTAATTAATCATTTTATTTGATTGATTTTGACAATGATTCTAAAAACCTTTTTGAATGATTTTTTTTAATACAATTTTAAAAGATTTTACAGCAAGATTTTGCAAATGTTATCAGAAACATTTTCAAAATATTTCAGAAAGATTTTAGTAAGAATTTAAAAATCTTTTTATAATGTTATCAGCAATATTTTAAAAAGATTTTCGCGGCAAATAAATGGATGGAAGATAGCAATATTTTTGAAAGATTTTTGAAAGATTTTTGAAAGATTATCTGCAAGAACTTGGCAAGTTTTTAAAAAATATTTTTAAAATCTTTCTTTCATATCTGGGTAGTTTAAATTTTGCGCTATCGCCCTATTTTATGCTGGTTCCTGGCACTTGAGGATACGTAGATTCCATTATCGCAGCTTCCGACGTGTAGAAAATGTCTCAAAAAGGCCGAAATTTCCGCTTGAAAATCGCATTCCGATTCCTTATGGGAAAACCCGTGTATATCGAACCAGTCGGAACTTCGATAGGTCCAGACGAGTATATCGCATATAATCGCACGATATATCGAGTCACTGAATCAGTCTATAACAGAATTGACGGAAGAGAGCTGCGACGCGACGTCTTAAGTTGATTGCCAGTTAACGGAAAGTAGTTATGAATAAAAAAGTTCAGCTTTTCATTTGTCTCTGTAAGATATCCGAAGGTTGAAAGCAGATAATTTTTAAACAATTAAGGCTAATCTTACTTGGTGTAACTGAAAACCCGTTATTTATGTGTTATCAAGTTTTGCTGAAAGCTTCTTAAAGATATAATTATCCAGCGAATGAAGTAATTTTACTAGTATGATGCGAATCAATTTCAGTCCCAGAAGGGCTCATACATCTTACTTCAGCTGAAATAATAACCATCTGAATCTGTTGATGCCAGCCGCAAAATGCAGGAATTTTAGGAATGATCACTAGCGCACTGTACGTCGTACGACGCGCGTTTCATTACGCGCAGTTAACATGCGGGCTGTGAGAGATAAGTAATAGTCAATGTGTCGTGTCTTGTTAGAGTCGTAATTTTTGGTTATAAAATTAAGGTTTTAGAAGACAAATGTTTCATGACAATAGTAACTCCAGGTTGGTTGACATCAGACCAACTTAGCTTGCCGCAGCGACATTACCGTTGAATTTGCGCTAAATTATTTCGGTAAAGGCCATCAAGTGAAACTTAGTGCCATTTGTAAATCTCATTTCTCGGGAACCTCCTGTTAATTTCCAACAAACAGCGCTGTTAACAAGTGCGTAGACTCACAGATTGGATTCAAATAATGAGTAACTTTGACGTGAGAATGCCTTAAACTTCACTTAACACAGCTAAGTTGGCTGATTTACAGTTAGAAACCCACTTACAGTTAGATACTCGAGGAGTGGAGATGCCAGGTATACTTTAGACCAAAGATACGGGTTGAAGGTCGAAAAATATTACTTATACTTGAGAAAAGTTACGTAGGTAATAACAAGGAGGTAAATTTTATCCACCGTGTTGAGAGTAAATTCAAGCAGCAGACTTGACCGTTGTGTGGCATCATATCAGGCCCTTTTAATCCATAAAAGACAACGGAGAGTTTTTTAAGCGTGCCGTATATATACGGTACGCTTCTTGTTTTCATTTTCATATCTAATATATAGGTTCAATGCCTTGCTTATGGCAAAACCTTTGGCGGGAAGGTTTGAAAAATTAAAAACGTGTTTTCTTAAAACTGGTTTCATTAATCGTTAATTTATTGCTGCAATCCAGGAGGTCTCGGCGTCTATTTTCTTAAAATTGTAAAAGTTTTGGTATTCCTGTTAATTTCAATAAGTTATTAAGCGTCAAAGTCGAATTCCTTTGAACGAGAATTCCATACAGGTCCAGCAACCTAAGTCATTTGTGCCAACCTATGAGTCAAAATTCCAAGGCAGGAGGGGGGTGGAAACATCTCCCGCAGGAACCCTCTTTGCCCCTCGCCTTTGGGCTCCATCGGTCTCAAGATTTCTTCACGGTGCATTAAGCGTTCAGGACTCCCATCGTAAAAGTGTCAAAATCTGTTTGACGAGGGTACATCGAATAGAAGCGACGAGGTATTGATGAAGAGCGGGAGGGGTATAGAAAAGAGAGAGGCTCATTCATATCCTTAAGTAGACCTGTTTAGTGATGACGTCACGATCAGAATTGGTTCCAAACGAAAGCTCTATCTCGCTCACTCTCGTGGATTTACCAGATCCAAATTTTCGAACGCAAATTCATGCTAGTTATCCAACAGTTTTCTCAAATTTTATTGCACCATTAGATTCCACTTGCCTTAAAGTATCTTTTCACTGTAACATAATTCCTAAAAGATCACAAGCGAATTTACAATCACAGTTATACCGAAAGATGTTCTACGTTTTGTCCTTGTCTTACTCACGGTCTCTTATGGGAGTATCACAGCCATGACACCCAATCATTCTAACTTCTCTTCGTATCGAAGCTATTGTTCGAGGTATAACACATGCCGTGATGGTGCTGATGAGCCTATATCCTAGAATTTTGTGCTCTTAAGAAACTGTGAGTGTGACAAGGACAAAACATAGGACTTTCTTCGATATAACTGTGATTGTGCATTGATGCGCGATGTTTCAGAAAGTTTGTGTAGCGTTCTCTTATTTTATCACTGAGAAAAAAGTGGGTGTTAAAACTGTAAGAATAGAACCATAGATGTATTTCGCCTTATTTCAATCATAAGACCTATCGTTGCTATAATCAGCGCGCTTGAATCTACACGAATTTCGATTGTCTCTATGGAATTTCGATTATTTCTATGGGAAATAAAGCGCGGGAATATATATCTAATCGGAAATTTTTTTGAAACAATCGAAAATTTTTAATAAGGGACGTGGAACCCAATGGTGTGATAAACACAACTGGTGTAAAGAACGTGTTGTTTACTAGCACTTGTATTTGAAAATTTGGACCGTGTTTCGTATGGGAAAACCCACGAGAGCGAGTGAGACGGAGCCTTTCTTTCGAACCAATTTTTTTCATGACGTCACACTAAACAGGTCTTTGCATCGGAAACATTTGAAATTCTGGGGGATCGGCAAATTGAAAGCCCCTCAATGAGCGTCGATGGAATCAAGGAATTTTTGAGGACATTTTGGGCGTTTTGCTGAAAAATAGGTGTTTAAAATCCAGAACACAGGGAGCCAGAGGGGTAAAATTCGCATTAATTGCTCTAAAAAGTGAGAGGGGCTGTCACGTGTCTTCCACCCCTGGACAGCTTCCTCGCTGCGGCTATGGAATTGACTCTGGAATAACTTATTTACCTATCCTAAAAAGTTCGTTGCGTGTACATAATTTTTCACTGGAAACTTCTTCAAATTTTGGAAACTATAGGTCCATATGGAACTTTGCTTTTCCAACACGAAAAATGATATCGACCGACGGCAACAGAAAAAAAAAAATAATATGACAATGCGTTATAGTGAAATAATGGCATGGTTTTAACTGTAAACTTTCGATACTTTTCAAGAAAATAAATGGGGAGAGGGGGAATTAAAATCCACAAACGTCTTAAACCTCCACACCTACTAATCTATACCGCTAGAATGCTTGATGTGTAAAGGGCACTTGAAATGGTTAGTTCTGTATATTAAAGGATTATTTTTTCATGAATTCGCAAGTGTTCCATTTATGCATATTACGTATCTACATCGTGACAATCGCCATAAGTGCTGACAGCACCTAAAACGGAAAAAAAGATAAGAAAACTGTTTATTATTTAGAATCACGGCTTTTCCGAATATGACACTTTTTGACTTCAAAAGAACGCAACCTCATTTTTGATCCCTGAACAAGCCGTTTAAAAGGTGGAGGGATTTAGAAATATCTATTGTCTATAGTCTATGTGGGTAAAAAAGATCGAGCCTTATCAAATAATTTTCTCTTTTCAGCTTTCAATGGGTTTGTTGCAAACTTTTGCTACAGTGCTATAGAGTTTTGATTCTGATGTAAAATTGTCTGAAAATTAACTAGGCGGCATCAAATAGTCATAAAATCCACTAATGAACCCAAAAAACGCATTATAAAGAAAGCCAAAATGGCAGTCGTAAGGCCGAACAATCTGTGCACGCGCACGACGAACATCAGAGATAGGTGACCCATTTTCCCCTTTTTCGTTAAGGGGGGGGGATATCTCTACAGTCAAACTGTGATTTTAAAAATGTTCATGGTCAAGATGTTGTCTTTTGTGAAGGGGCGGGGGGGGGAGCAAAATATCAAGAACAGAATGTTTCAAAACTTAAGTGCCAAACTTATGGAGTGTATTTTTGGGGTCAACATACATATATATAAGACTTTATTTTCCTACATGAGTATGCGCTGCAAATGTTTCTCTTCTGAGCTAGAGCCCTCCAAAGTTTTGAAAACAAAAAACAAAAAACAACGCCTTTGACTCATCTCCTTATAGATACATCTGATCTAAATTTATTTTTTTCATAATTTCTCACCAAACAGCTGAATTGGACAGCACTTGTCACAAAAGAACCGAGTGACATTTTTGATAAAATTGAGTTATTGATTGATAGAGCTAGCAATACTGAATCTCGAAGCAACAAGTGCTTCTTCTATAATAACAACTATTTCCCGTCAAAATTCCAGGTAAAAGTGAGCTGGTGAGCCTCATTGATGTCATTGTCCATATGATGAAGTAAAATGAGAACTTGGTTCTTTTTTCTGATTAGGTTAAACCTTAATCCGAGTCACGTAAGGAACCAACTCCGACTTGGTTCCTTTTATAGAATTGGGAACGGACTTAAGTCCGGATTAACGGATTTTAAAATAATCAACAGTGTAAACCAACTCTGCCGTTTGGTTTCTCTTAGAGTTTCGTTTTTCGTGATTATGCCAAAAAAAAAGAAGAAAGGAACCAAGTCACTTTAAACGCTAAAAATTAAGTACCTTTCCTACATAGTAAATTCCACTTTTCCGGTGTTGAAATGCAAAAACACAACACGGTAGTTGAATGAAATCAAAACGTAAGTAATTCCAAGTTTTTTGTTTCAATGCTAGCTCTTCAACTTTGGACTCAATTTTCTCGAGATCAGCTCCATGTTGAATGCTGTCTAATTATTATCATTGCTAGCAAAAGCATTAAAGCTGTTCAGACATTAGTGGCACGCTTTTCCAACACCTGCGTGTTGGAATTTTCCCTGCTTGTTTTTTTTTTTTTTTTTTTTTTTTTGCTTGACCATTTTTGTTCTGCACTCTCTTCCCGACGAGAGTTTTTGGTGAAATACTCGAATACTCGTAGAGTAAACGACAAACATCCTGAAAGGACGAGACACCAGAATCAATAGAAAAACGATTTGATTACGCGCTGTGATACTTCGCAGCTGCAATTTAACAAGTTGATATTGAATTTAAATGGATAAGCCAATAGCTGAATTAAGTGCGATGGTATGCAATATGCATAGAGTATTCTTTTCACTTATTAAGTGATAAAAACATTGAGCGCGAAAAGAAAAGAAAAACTATAACAACCAATAGGGGTTTGTGTAATCTGGCAACAACGGGTTCTCTTCATTTAAAGCTACGTGAAAAAAATCGATCTTCAGGGGACTTACTGAGTCCCCAAGCTATCGAAAGTTTTATATAGGTTCAAATGGCAAAACACATGGTTGCCAAATAGCACGAGCCGCCACTGCTATCAACTTGATTCTTTTATTGATTGCTCATAGTATACGCAGTTATTTGTTTAAGCATCGGTATCAGTTGTGAGAAGAGCCAAACGGAAAGTCAGGAAAATTGGGAATACCAGCAAAATAATTTCGAGGAAAACATACAGCATTAAAGAGCTTTTCGAAGGAGCCAGAGGCATAGCGTGCAATTTGGCAACGTTGTATTGTGTCCATTCAAACCCATTTGAAAGGTCGAATGCGAAGGCGTTCGCCGAACATTCAATAGTTTGATCCTTTTCGTGGGTTTAAATGGACGAATTGTGACGTTCCCAAATTGCACGCTACGCCACTGGAAGGAACGGCCCATTCAACATGCGGCGCGATATTGGCGTTTGCTTTTTCGAGGAAATCCGAATTTATTCAAAACGTCGATGTATACAGAAATAAAGAACGCCTCATGAAATACAGGCCAGTGGTGGCGCGTGCAATGTGGCAACAACGTTTGTTCTCCACTTAAACTTATGAAAAACAATCGATCTTCAGAAGGTGCAATTGCACCCCCAGATATCGATACATTTGCATAGGATTAAATGGCCAATAAGCATGATTGCCAGATTGCACGAGCTGCCGTTCATTTACTGCACGAAGGCCGTGCAGGACCTTCATTTAAAGACTGCATCATTTTCGATACTGAAAGATGTTTAGATTAAAGGCCCCTCCGTCTCCTTATCGGAAGCGGTTCGCAAAACCCATTTTCCTCGCGGAGGTATCAAAAACCAAAACTCCAGATTTGGATGATCTATACATAAAACGAACTCGGGAGCAAATCTCAGAAGTACAATGCATCATCTTACCGAGAGACTTGGCTATAAATAGTTATTGAGCTCTTGAATCAGCATAAACCTACACCTTTTCAAAACAACTTCCTCTGGGGAGGTGGAAAAATGGAAAAGCCGATCCGCTTGAGACGAACTTTTTAGCTCCAACTTTCAAAAGCTCATAAATCAGTTAATCTTCCTCGCATTCACCAGAAATAACTTGCTTTATTCAGATGAATTTTCTCAATGCATAACGATCAAAGATTTGAGCACCTTCAGCACAGAGTAACTGGAATCAATACCACTCCCGAATGGTCTCATTAAAATAAAGTACGAGATCGTTCGATCTGGCAACATTGCAAATCCTCGCTCCTGATTGGTTGACAGAGTGGATCTACAGTTTTTCAGCCGTGTGTGTGAAGCCCGAAAGACACCGTAACATTATTTATGCGCTGATTATTTCTGCGGTATTTGGATAAGGACAAAAATAGCTGAAAAAAAGCTGCCGCGCCGCGGCCGGTCGGTCTACGAAAGTAGCGCCTTCAATTCAGAGAGTATGCCACACCAGCTCCGGGATGTACGAATAGTCGCATCTCAAAATAGAGACTTGATGACTCCAACTTTCCACGGTTTTTGTGTCACTTGCCACTTATGGGTATAGTCGATCGAAATGATCTCAATTTTGATCCAGAACCAATAATCTGAAATTTTTGACGAGTATCGTTTTGATTGGACGCACACGCACTTACCTAGTTCAAACGGACAAAATGCAATTGATCAAAGTGAAAGTTATATTTATCCTTTTTGGGTAAAAGGTTTCAAGTAGAAGGTTTCAGGTTTAAAGTAAATTTCAAGTAAAAGGTCAATTTCTAGAACGTTCACCGTCCAGAGACAGCCAAGACCCAATTGTTGGATAGTTGTCACCGGTTTAAATGGAGAGACCGCAAAGTTGCCACATTTACAATATTGCACGATTACACAATATTTCCACTTGGTTCATTAAAACTCATACGATAAAAGTCCAAGAGTCGGATATTTGGTAAACACCCTCGAACTCTTACACACATGGCAGCTCGTACAATCTGGGAACTGCACTCTTTTGTCATTTACATAAATATGTAAAAATATCGATTCCGGGAAGAGGCAGAACGCCTCACCAAAGAATCGCTTATTTAACACAGTTTTAAATGTAGAGAATCCATTGTTGCCAAATTACATGAGCCGCCATTGACACACATTCAAACGGACAAGATGTAAGGTTGCCAAATCGCTCGCTTATTGGCCGCTGGTCCAAACTACTGCACTTAACGAATGGCATCGCCGACGTCTTAAAAACAAAACAGATCAAATGGAGCATAAACAGAGCGTAGAGGACCGGAGAAAGCAATAAGGAACAAGGAGGATTTAGAGGACTCTTCTCTTCTCTTGCACTCTCACTCCTCTTGCAAGAGAAGAAGGATTAATGGCGACTCTGCAGAAGACAGCTTCACTCGCGGAATGGAGCGACGCTGCCATATTTGGCAAGAAAAAATACACACTTGACATTAAATCTTATGGGAAATTTGTATATTTTCTTAGAAAATCTGGCAGCACTGGAACACAGAAATTCAATCTGTGCACCGGAAATGAGGCCGCGGAACCGGATAACCCAACCCGGAAACTAGGATAGTAAGATCGCCGGGGAGTCGGGCGAGAGTCACCTCTCCTATTCAATTCGGAACTGTTTAGGGTTAACATGGCGATGACGAAAGAATTATATATCGCGCGGTCATAAAAATTCATCGCGCAATCCGATCGTAAAGAACTTGGGGACAAAAATCATTCGCCGAAACTTTTTTTTTTTTTTTTTTTTTTCTCAAAGCGATCGACTTTTTTTTTTTTCATACGTATGCAATTTTAGCCTGGACTAACTTTTTCGATGGTCTCCTTTGTGCTGAGAGGAATGCAGCAATGCCAATTTGTATTTTTGGAGCTGCTGCAAAATGGAGCTTTTGCAACTGGTTTTTGCAGTAGACGATTGACCTATCAATGCTGATGTAAAATCCGGTGAAAATAACGATGAGCCCATTTATAAAGTCCAAAATTTACTCCTCGCAAAGAAAGCTAAACTCAAATTTCGAATGGACCACCCGTGAATATTTGCACTACGTAAATTTTGCACCCCAAACAAAAGAACAGGGCATAAAATCAGTTGCCGTCTTTCTCGTTTACAACGCAACGTACAACTTTTCTGTTGTTATCACCGTGCTCCTAGCAACAAAATATGTATGAATGGACCTTCAAATTTACTTTTTCAAAGCAAATTCTCCAATCTCACCGTTCAAATTTGTAGGTTATGTTCTCTGGTTTGGGGTGCGAATCCGAGGTTGGTGCATACATGCAAGGTTGGTCACCCGAAATTTCATGTTAAGTTTTCTCTGTGAGGAGTAAGTTTTAGAATTTTTTAATGGTCACGTCGTTATTTTCGGAGCATTTTACACGAGAACCGATTGCCCATTTGCCTATAGCAAAACCAACCTTGCAAGAGCTCCATTTAGGGGGAAAGAGGACACAGATGGGAGTCT
The DNA here is from genome assembly GCA_011764245.1 of Trialeurodes vaporariorum. Taxonomy (NCBI): domain Eukaryota; kingdom Metazoa; phylum Arthropoda; class Insecta; order Hemiptera; family Aleyrodidae; genus Trialeurodes; species Trialeurodes vaporariorum. The sequence continues at coordinate 192,172 of VMOF01000379.1, forward strand.
ATCCATTGCAAAAAAATCGATTGAAATAAAGAATCTTATTGTTAAAGCTTGTTTTGAAAGTGTAGGTGGTGGGGCCCGACCGATGATCTTCATCTTTAGAATATTTACATTATTAACCAATTAACCATACCTGATGCCGAACTGACATCCATTGTGATTTGTCATGATCTCTGTAAAAGACTCGAGTGCATAAAATCTATGGCTCGTGAGTTGCTTTGGGTTAGGCAGGAGCGGTTACGAGCCGCCCTCTCAGCGTTTTTCATGAATTCTATTCAATTATTCTATTTCATTGATATTCTAAACTTGTTATTCTATTAAATTCCATTATTCTATTTAATTAGTTCTGTAAGTTCACAAGCAGATTGGAGCTTCAAAAACGGGCGCGATGTACCAATGCTATGAGATTCGCGAAGAAAAACACTCTATACACAAAAAATGAGTAGCATTCTCATGAAAAATTCCTGAGAAGCAATTCTGGCAGTATTCAAGAGAACATCAAAGTATATTTGGCTAAAATTCTACTTAAAAATGCAAAAATTCTCCTAGAAACTACCAGAATTTTTAATCGGAAACTTTTTACTAGAACTCTGGTCTTTTTAGTGGAACATTTTACCCCGGTTTCTCAATTCAACATGTCGTTACCCGAACATTGAAAACAGCCTCCACCTCGCGAAACAGGTGCAAAAAGAGTTACTTAAATATAAAGGATTCATCCTTATTGCAACCTCAGGGGGGGGGGGAATCTCGACTTATTCCCGAGAATTTCCGAACATCACAAAATATAGTTTTGGGGCATACTGTACGTACTCAGTTCGTTCCCGATGCTCGACCCCATTCGAGTTTTATGACACCCAATTTCAGTCAAACTTCGTGGAGTAAATGAAGAGAGAAAACAGGTTGCCTGGCGAGGGGTGATGGGTGCTGGCGACGAAGCATCCCCCGCTTATAAAAGCCATCACAGAAGAATCTATTGTGGGGTAGACAACATTCATGTTTTGGCTCTCAGTTTGCGGACTTTGATCGCTCGATATAGTTCCTTGGCGGCGATTTTGAACAGTGTTGCCAGTATTCCTACATATTCTTCGCGAAAAATAAAGAAACCAAGCGGCACTACGGAACATTCGACAATTTCCACTGTCCCAATTTCATGAGACTACACTAAGGTCTGAGATGGTCAAAAAGTGGCCAAAAATTAGATATAGTAAATTTCTCATGAATCTATCATTTATAAAAGCTTTCAAAACCAATGGTGGTTTTGCCAGGGGCGTCATATTTCAAGTTCAGCTTGGGGGGGGGGGCAAAAAATCTTATTACTTTTTTTTTTTCTTTTTTTTTTTTTTTTTTTTTTCTTTTTTTGCTCATCATTATAATTTTCGGCTTGGAGGGGGCAAAAATCGGATAACCTTTTTTTTCTTTTTGGTTCATCATTATAATTTTCGGCTTGAAGGGGGCAAAAAAAAATTTTTTTTTTGCTCATCAATATAATTTTAGAGCCAAAGAGCCGTCTTTTGCGGGCAATAATCGGATGACCTATAATTCGTGCCAGTTTTTGAGCCTGACTTCAAATCCTTGGGGGGGCAATTGCCCCCTCAGCCCCCCTAAATGACGCCCATGGGTTTTGCCATTACGCAAAATACGCAACTACGTAGGGCCTCACATCTAGAAGGGAGGAAGAAGAGAAGAAAAATAGAGAAACAGGGATAAAAGGAGAAAAAGTGAGAAAAAGAGGGAAAAATACAGAAACAGAGAGGAAACGAGAGAGAGAGAGAGAGAGAGAGAGAGAGAGAGAGAGAGAGAGAGAGAGAGAGAGAGAGAGAGAGAGAGAGAGAGAGAGAGAGAGAGAGAGAGAGAGAGAGAGAGAGAGAGAGAGAGAGAGAGAGAGAGAGAGAGAGAGAGAGAGAGAGAGAGAGAGAGAGAGAGAGAGAGAGAGAGAAAGGTAAATAGAGGGATAGAGAAAAAAAGGAGAATGAAAAAGGCAAAAAATAAAATATTAACTTTGCAGGGGGGAGGGACAGTTTAAAATTTCAACATGCCTTCTTTTTACAAAAAATTAAGGGTAGAAGGCCCTTTTTTGGTGGATGCCCTTAGACTCTCAGGCATTCAACCCTTTATCTTGGGGGCCCCAAATTCAAAATTGTGTAGGGCCTCAAGAGATGTAAATCTGCCCCTGTACAAGACCAAGCTAAATCACAGAGAACACTTTTAAGAATTAATAGAAATCTAAAGATATCGTAGGAAAGTTTTAAATTAAAATTAAAAGATTGAAATTATATTTGTTGATTGATTTTTTCCAATGATTTCTTGCCGTTTGCACTGGCAAATGAAATGGTACTGCCATTCAAGTGGTACTGCAACAATGAAGCATGTTTAATTGTCGGGGTCGGATGCAAATCCGAGGTTCAGAACAACAGGCATCAAAGAAAACCAAGAAAACCAACCAGAGTTCATGGAATGGATACACTATGGAAATGTCCAATGACAAAAGGTCCAACTACAGGAACGTCCAATGTAAAAATGTCCAATCATAAAATGTCCATGAAATTCGGTCCATGAATAAAATGTCCAGTACCCAATAATTTCCTATGTAAGAAATTCCCGCATTAAAAAAAGTCCCCGCCATCGGTTGGAAATCTGAACTAGGTCCAATTTGAACTATTACCTAACCATGCAATCAAGCAATAGCCGCTCATGGGAAGCAGTGGATTATGCAGTCTTTGGGATTTTTCGGGCATTTATAGGCGTTTTTGGGCTGCATAAAACCCACTGCCTCCCATAAGCGCGAGACCATAAACTCCAACTTTGTGCCCTCTGGTATGAATCAAGCAAGTGCAAACATTGTTGAAGTCTCATGTGTTTTCTGAAGAGCTACCATTTTATGATTGGACATTTTTACATTAGACGTTCCTGTAGTTGGACAGTTTTCATTGGACATTGCCACTTACAACCGTGCTCTGAACATCAGTTACCGTAAATAAGGGAATCTGCACAATCGACACGTTTATTGAGGGCGTCTTGCGCGACCCCGGACACTGCCGCATTCTTTGAGGAGCACAAAAGACAGTCTGACTTATGAAGACTTGAACACTCGTCATTTGAGACATTGACGAACGAGCAAGATCCCCCCCCCCCTTCACGCTCTGAGCATGGGCAAGGAGTGGAGCCCTCAGCACATAAAGCGAAAAACTCGGTCCCTGGTTGGACCTCGCACAGCAAAAGCTGTCGATAATAAATTTCAAAGTGCTATAAATAAAAGGAACATAAAATCTTTTACATAATTTTTTTGACCAGAGGATTGTGAATTAAATGCAATTCAATGGAACTCTTGTAAGGTTTTGGTGTAGGCAAATGGAGTATCAATTCCTATGTAAAATGCTGCGAAAATAACGATGAGACCATTAAAAAAGTCTAAAAATCACTCTTCGCAGAGAAAACTTAACTTGAAATTTCGGGTGACCAACCTTGCATGTATGCACCAACCTCTGATTCGGACCCCAAACAAAAGAACATAACCTAGGAATTATTTTTTTTTTTTATTTTTTTTTTTTGCTTGTTTTATGGCTTATACTCCAGTCAAGGAGCCTACAGCCAACTATAGACTAATGTCAGTGTGTGAATGTTTGTTTAATGTCAGAAGACAACAGGGGACTTGAAACATCCATGCTCAAAGCACTCAGATTTCCACTGTAATCTTTGCCGTGGACCCACTTTTAAGGAGACCGAGCGACAAGACGAGTGAAAAATCTGCTGCCACTACCGGGATTCGAACCCGGGACCTATGGATTGGCAGTCAGGTGTCCTGACCACCAAGCCACCGAGGCCGGCTAACCTAGGAATTTGAACAATGAGATTGCTTTCAAAAGATAATTTGAAGGAATTAAAGGTCCATCTATACACATGTTGACACTAGGAGCACGGTGATAACTACAGACAAGTTCTACGTTGCGTAGACGGCACTGAACTTCATGTCCTGTTCTTTTGCTTGGGGGTCCGAATCGAGGTTGGTGCAAACATACAAGGGTGGTCACCCAAAATTTCAAGTTAAGTTTTCTCTGCGAGGAGTGAGTTTTAGACTTGTTTAATGGCCTCATCGTTATTTTCGCAGCATTTTACATTGGAATTGATACTCCATTTGCCTACAGCAAAACCTTGCAAGAGAGCTCCATTCAGCCCAAATTATTTTAATCAAGGAGCCAAGCAGAGAAAAAATAACTGCGGTAGTCTTAAAATACATTGAGTGAGTTGAGCCGTCCTAATGGGTCTATTACGCACTTTTGCTATAAAGGCAGAGTAACAAGGAAATCTCATAAAACTTTCCACTCCAATAGAGAAAAAGTAACGATAAAGTTGAGAGACTGAGAGTCACTGCGAACGAATTTGAAAATGGCAGTAATGGCGCGGAACTGTCGATTGCACAATAGTATTGGACTATAGGTCCGCGCCAGTGCAGTGTTCCCAATTGTGGATTGATTAGTTGACATTGTCAGAATGAAGACTATAACTGTATAATTACACGACCGGTAATGGAATGATTTCATTAAAATCCAAAACTTCTCAATGATCGCAATGATGCCACGCAAATGGACTACTTTGCCAGATAGCTATTGGTCACCGGATGTCCTACACTATACCGCAATCGCCAATGGGGCTATTGCACACTTTTGCTATAAGCCATTTAATAGTCCATTATGGCGTAAAAACCTCAACAAATAACGATGGCGGCACTAAAAACTTCCAAAATCCACTCCTAATTTCAATAAACGCAGTTATTTGCGCGAGCGTAATGGTGGCCGAAGGCACTAACAATGGATGATTCCTATCTTAATTTCGTCACTCTTTCTATGTTGACAAGGGTGATTCACAGAATAATTAGTCATCAGAGTGATGATCCACATCCGATGAATGGTGCCACAACACCTAGTGACACCGGTGTCAAATGAAAGTAGTCTCTTATTGGTCACTTCTTGATGGAGTTTCAGAATTGTTAGATGGAATCTCCCATTGTTAGTGCCTTCGGCCACCATTACGCTCCCGCAAATAACTACGTTTATTGAGTTTAGGAGTGGATTTTAATTGGAAGTTTTTAGTGCCGCCATCGTTATTTGTTGAGGTTTTTACGCCATAATCGACTATTAAATGGCTTTTAGCAAAAGTGTGCAATAGCCCCATTCGCCACCCGTGCGAACCTTTTTAAATCGATCGACGTTTCCGCAACTTCGAAATCGTTTTATGGAAGATCTCAAAGTACCTAACCTGAGCTTAAACGCCATTTGAATACTTTCGATTCATATTTTTCATCCTCTTTTTTTTTTTGTTTTTTGTTTTTTGTTTTTTCTTTCTGGGGTCAGAAAATCCCGTTTTCCCGCCCATGGTTACGCAGAACTACATCTCTCTATACTCTGTTCACGATCTTAGGCGGGTGAAAATCGAGGTAGTAATGCACTATTTAGCAACAGCGCGGCTATGCCGGCTACTCTAACCCTTCGCAGTGGCCCTTGTTCTTCCGACCGCTCTCGTGGCACGTAGGATCTCCAAGAACCAAGAACTCTAAAATTTACTCACGTCCATTAAAAGTTGCAAACGGTCGAAAATACGAAAAAACGGAAGAAATTTTCGCCCTAAAGATCCAAAACTCGGCGAAAATAGTCGAATTTGAAAATTGATGACTCTCAGAAATTCGTATTTTTCAGTCCGAATTGAACTCAGGATATTTCGTCGAATAACGCATTTCTTGGAGTCATCAATATTCAAACTAAACTATTTTCGCCGAGTTTTGGTCAAATACGGCGAAAATTTCGTCCGTTTTTTCGTATTTTTGACCGTTTGCAATTTTTACTTGACGTGTGTAAATTTAAGAGTCTGTCGGTTCTTGGAAATCCTCCGTGCCAAGAGAGAGGTCGGGAGAACAAGGGCCAATGCGAAGGGTTAGAGTAGCCGGCACAGCCGCGCACTGTTGCTAAATAGTGCATTACTACCTCAATTCTCACCCGCCTTCTTATCGTGAACAGAGTATAGTTGTGATGTTTCGATCTAAGCCCAAATCCAACCAAAACAAAGTGAGAGCCTCTTTAAATCGGTTCAGAGGTTGAAAGCGGCTACTCCAAAAAACGCAAAAAATAAAAAATAAAAAACTTGCAAAACAAAACAAGAGAAAACGTATTGAATTGAAAATAAAGGGGAATATGTAACCAACTTCTTAGCAATAACTGCTATTAACAGCGGCAGCTCGTGAGATGTGGCAACAACATATATTCTCCATTTAAACCTACGTAGAATATTCGATTTTCAGGGGATTCTCTATATCTCTGTAAAATCGATACTTTTGCGTAGATTCAAAGGCAAAACATGGTTGCAAAACGGCACGAGCCGTCCCTGATGGCTATATGAATCATTAAGCAAGAGCATTTACGTTACTATCAGCTGAAATCGACGCAATCTGATCCTTGGGCGGGAACAGGAATTTGTCTTTCTCTCTCTTCTTCCATTTGAACGAATGTGTTAGAAAAGGATAGCGAAGGGCCGTAACGAGACTTTGGTCCCTATCTTTGTCTCTTTCTAAAGCACGCGTTCAAATGGGAGGAGGGGATGAGAGAGAGAGAGAGAGAGAGAGGGGGGGGAGGGAGAGATTCCTGTATCCGCCCATGATCTGATCTGACAACCGAGCAGACATTTCGGTTGCGACAACATAATTTCAGCCCGAGTCAAAAGCAAGACCAATGCGGTCGGGGGGATGAGGTCATAATCTCACTCCCGAAAACAGGTCACTCTCCTTCATAAAAGGAGTTGATATATATTTTCATGAATGGGAATGGGATACGGCAACGGCTGGACCTCTGACTTTATGCAACTGAGAACTTTGTAAGCCTCGCACAGTAGGGTGAGTCAATATGAAGGGCCGGGTGTGAAATATATGACAAAAAATCCGTCTTTTCGTTTGTGTTTATACGGTCACAAAATCCATTGTAAGGGGAGATTCTTGTAGACAATTTTACGAAAAAAGTATTCACACCACTTTTAAACTTCCACGTTTCCATTTAACGAAGATAAAAAAAAAAGCATCTAAAGTTTGCATACCATGTCCGGTCTCTCTCATCACCAGTGGCGGATCCAGCCCTTGCAAACGGGGGGGGGGGAGAGCGAACTTGGAATTTCGTCGCTCTTCATATCCCTCTTCGTCACCCCTATTTTCCCACTTTTTGGGCTAAACAAGGGGGGGGATGGCGATCACATCTTCGCCACCCCCCTGTATCCGCCGATGGATGAGTCATGTGTTGCTATGAGTGAAACGGCCCCATTGCCAAATACATATATGAAAAGCCTGGAGGGCGATAGACTCCATTTTCCAAGCTGAATCGATATATGGGTCGCAAGCGGGGTTTTGGTGACATCACTTTTTTGCCCATGTAATGAGTCAAATGTTGCTATGGGTAAAAAGGTCCCATTGCAAAAGATATGAAAACCCTTGAGGGCGATCGATTCCGTTAAAATCGATAGAGGGGTCACAAGCGGGGTTTTGGTGACAAAAAAGAAAGATCCTGATCAAAATTCACCAAAAAACTCCCAGCATGAAACTTGGCACCTGACTTCACGTTGATCTCGTGTTAATCTCATGATGAGTAGAAATAAGCTTTAAGCTCAGCAAGAGATCATCGCATGAAATCATCATTTTTCCAAGGAATCCCTCAACGAGGTATAAATTTGTCTAGAGTGGCAGTCTAATGGGTCACCTGCGTAACCACCATGGGGGATTTTCAGGTTAGGTTTAAGCGAGTAATTTTTCCATTTAATCCCATGTATTTTGGTTTTTGGTGCAGCGACGGCGACGACGTACACGGCTTCGAAACATGGCCCAGTCACTAAACGCATGGAAATATTTGGAAAAACTACTCGCTTAAACCTAACCTAAAAATCCCCCACGGTAGTTACGCAGGTTACCTATTAAAGTGCCACTCTAGATAGATGTATAGCTCGTTGGAATCCTTGAGAAATCAATATTTTTGCAGTACAAGTTTGATTGCAAAAAGCGACGGTTGCTAAAAAGCACGAGCCACCACTGCAATCTGCACTGCGAAACTCTGTGGGAGTAAAGAGGAAGGAAAATGAGAGAGGTTAGGGTAAACTTGTATAATCCAACGGTAAAGGTGAATTAATGCGATAAAAATGCGATAAGCAAAGGAGGATGCGGGCGTCGGTTGGGCCCACAGCACTATGGTCTCAGGTCTTCAAAAAGTGGCCAAAAATCAGAGAGTAAATTCCTCATAAATCTATCATTTATATCTTCCAATCCCAATTTTGATAAAAAAAAAAAAAAAAAAAAAAAAAAAAAAAAAAAAAAAAAAAAAAAAATTTAAACCTAGAATTTCAATCGGAAAGTTTTAAATTGAGCTTGAAAGGACAACAACTATGATTTTTGATCACTTTTTTCACTTATTTTTGGCCACTTTTTTCGATCTCAGACCATAGTGCGGCGGTTCAAATTTACGAGCAACTTTCAATGGGATAATTAATGACCGACGTTGTGAACTTGCTTGGAAAACTCCGCATAATTTCGAATAATGCTTACAGCCGAACTTTAAAAGAATAGCCGATCCTTGCCAAAGTTTCCAAGTCCTTACACCTCTCTAGTCTCTAGCATCTCAACTTTGTCCCACCATACTTCAATTAGGTTCTTTTCTGCAAAGTTTCACTTATACATGAATTCCAGGAGATGCTCCTTTTTTTTCACTTCCTCACTTAATCTTCTATGGAACAATGCTGGGCATTTCTTATCATCAGATCAACCTTTTGAAAGATTCTTGGGAAGAGGTATTTAATCAATATCAGCAACGATTTGTTGCTAAAAGCAGTAGCGCAACGAGAGTTTCTTCATCTCTCTTTTTTCTCCATCATGGGCGTCATTTAGGGGGGGGGGCTGGGGGGGCAATCGCCCCCCCCCTCAAGGATTTGAAGTCAGGCTCAAAAAACTGGCACGAATTATATTGATGAGCAAAAAAAAAAAAAAGGTCATCCGATTATCGCCCACAAAAGACGGCTCTTTGGCTCTAAAATTATATTGATGAGCAAAAAAAAAGAAAAAAAAAAAGAAAAAAAAAAGGTTATCCGATTTTTTGCCCCCTCCAAGCCGAACTTGAAATGACGCCCCTGTTCTCCATTAAGAAACGCATGTTCGACAAGGATGGACAAGGGGATAAAACCCCCCTCTTTAATTCTGTCCTTTTCCTACTTATACATTCAAATGGGAAATGAGAGAGATGGAAGAGATCCTGATTGCGGCAGTGCAACGAGAGTTTCTTCATCTCTCTCTTTTCTCAATTAAGAAACGCATGTTCTGCAGCTCTGCTAAAAACTGATAGGAATGCTACAGTTGTCAACTATGACATTATTATCATGATCGAGCCGTCCTCTCTTTCAGCTTATTATTCTCTCTCGTTAATTTTGAAATCTGCATTTGAAATCAAATTGCATCGATGTATGTATATTATACCATGCTTCAATTCAATCATCCAATCAAAAAGACTCATGTTTTTACCGTAATCAGATCAGAGTAAGTAAGAGCTATTTAACTGCGCATATATATATGTCACACCCCGTTGATGAAACCGGCCAGTCCGCGGAATGGCTGGTTTTTTGGCCAGTCCGCGGAATGGCCGGAGCAGTTGACCATTCCGCGGAATGGCCGATTTTTTGACCAGTCCGCGGAATGGCAAGGTGAAATCAGTCTCATTACGCCAACGGGGGGCCGATCATGAATTTCAACCGAAGTTGATTTAGGTAACGAATGTGTTTCAAAGTGAAGATGAGACCACTCTACGAATTTTAGATGAATGTTCCTGAATGGTATTTCACTTTTACGAAGTAGTATACGTTTTAAAAAGAAAATAGCCAAAAATGTATTACTATATTTGAATTTCACTCTTAATATATTTTTTAAAATTATTTTTTTATCGACTCATTTAATTTCATGCGTTCACATACTCTCACTCAGCCGTAAAACTTTACACTAAAAGTCAAGTAAAACCCGGCCAAGATTGAAAAAATGTTTCCCAACTTGATTAATAATGGCTCTCTTTTCAACCGCCCAAAAGGCATTGATATTAGAGAAAGCCAAGTTTAATTTCCACCGTACTCTCTTCTCTATTCTCTTCAACAGAAAAAATTAATCCTACCCTTTAGCAATAATAATGGCTCTCTTCTCAACCGCCCAAAGGGCATGATATGAAAGATAGCCAAGTTTAATTTCCACCATACTCTCTTCTCTATGCTCTTCAACAGAAAAATTTAATACTGTCTATCTTTTAATATTTCGCCTGGTACTCATTATTAGCGTGCATCGACATTGCATACCTTAGAAAATGAAGGAGTTTTAAAGAAGCGAGTAACAGCCGACACCGCGCCGCTTCGCGGTGCGGCTATGGCGGTTCTAGCCTTGTTTGATTAGTCCCTCATATTGGCGTGCATCGACATTGGATACCTTAGAATATGAAGGAGTTTTAAAGAAGCGACTGACAGCACGGAGAGAGAGAGTGGCGAGCCGACGCGACACCGCTTCGCGGTGTGGCTATGGACGCTCTGACCTTCTCTGATTAGTCCCTCAGATATTGCTGTTATAACACAGGGGTCCAAGCCTCTGCTTGGAACAAATTACTTTTAATTCTATTCAACGACCCGAGGCCAACCAATGCCACGTCCGCAAATTAACAGAGAGAAATAATTACCGAAGAAACAATTGAAACGAAGTGTACTTCAAGAAATTGGAAGAAGATTTTGAGGAAGGAAGAAGCCAGAAACTTGGGCCGCGACATGAGGGGATGTCAAAACAACAGGGAACTTGTAGTCACATTGTGAGGAAAGAAGTTGAGTTGAACAGTGGAAAAAGAGTCGCGGCCCAAGTTTCTGGCTACAGATTTAGGTGCGCGAATAAAGCATGTGGCGTGAGTTGGTTAGTGGACCCCTCTTCAAAATATATTTTAAAGTGTAACGATGCTGAGCATAACCACGAATCTTATTCTGATGGCGACATAAAGCTTCAGCAAATGAAAGTTTCCTTAAAAAGAAAAGCTGCGGACAGTCTACGTGAGAAACCATCATCGCTCATAAGGAGGCAGTTACTTCAGAATGAAAGTTCGAACGAAATTACACACGGGGACGTGTCTCCAATGAGGAAAGTAATTTACAGAGCCCGGAAAAAAAACTGTTTAAGGGTCCGGAACCTAAAAATGCAATGGAATGCAAATGCAATTTTGGCATTATTCATTACTGATTGATACGTTGCCACATTGTAACAAATAAGACTTAAACATCCGTTTCATCACTCGCCCAAAAGTCCCGTTGCATTTCACTCTTTCGCCCAAAAGGGGCTACCGTTTTTCGCCCAAAACGCCTCTTTTTCACGTGTTCTCGCCCAAAACGTCCACGCCCTTTAAAGCAGTGAAACTCCTCGCATTTCGCAGTTCTAAATAATAAGTAACACTCTGTCCTACCCCCAACCCCCGTGAAAAGCGCCGCGTCGCACTGTGAATCGAACGCGTGAGCTAGCTAGACAAAACCCGCATAACTTTTGAACGAATGCAGATGAAGTAACGAAACTTTCAGGATATTACCTTCATTGTATGCTCTATCGATCCACTAAAAAAGAGTAAAAGAAAAAAAATCCTTCGGAGGAGTGTAAGGGGGGGGGGCCACAATTTGAAAAAACAAAAATCGCTCGACAAACCCCATCTTGTGATACATCGATCAAAAAGACATAACAAACTGAGCATTTTGGTGCAATTCGGGGATCGATATCGTTTTTCGTATTCGAGATATCGAATATTAAAAGTTCAATTTTCACCCATCTTCAAAATTCGATATCTCAAAGACGAAAAACGATATCGAACCCCCGGTTGCGCCAAAATGCTCAGTTTGTTATGTTTTTTCGATCGGTGTATCACTCGATAGGGGTCGAGGCTCGGAATTTTTGAGATAGCCACCCTGAGGGGCCATTTTTTTAACTAATTTTGGGGGGCTCTAAAACCAAATTTTGACTAAACTAATGTCAAAACTATATTTTTTTCTGGAAAGGACTTGTTTTTTAGAGTATTTTTGACTCCTAGTTTTTTAAATTCCGACTTTTGAAATGGGAATTCTGATTTTTTGAGAATGGGTCGAAATCGAACTTTGACTATCGATATATCAAAGAAGAAAAACGATATCGACCTCCGGTTTGAGCCAAAAGTCTTAGAATTTTATGCCCTTTAAAACGAGGTATCACAAGATAGGGGTTGGTGTTTGACATTTTTAAGATAGCCTCTCCGGGGGTTAGAATTTTACGCCCTTCAAACGATGTATCACAAGATTGGGGTTGCTGAATGAAATTTTTGAGATAGCTTCCCTGAGGACCTCCCAGAGGGGGGGGGGGGGGGAGATTGACCCCAAACAAGAAAATTCATCTGAAGTGATGAAGAATGGTCTAAACCGCAACTCTTTATCTCAATTAGCAAGAAAAATCCAGAAAAAAAACACCCTGTCGATTAATAAACCGCTAGAGTGTCGTTAAACGCGTTCAAATACGACTAGGGTTCTCGGGTTCGAATCTTAGCCCAAGCTCTGCTATTTTACCCTCGTTTTTTACAGGTTTCTTCGATTCTTCAATTTCCGGGTTCAAACCTCCCTCGGAAAAATCGAAAATTCTTAACGATGGAGCGTTGTGGAGCGTTTGAACAAAAGATATGTTAAACTGCATTAAATTTGCAATATTTTAAGGCCAAGTTGAGAACGGGTACACGCGTGGGTACATAAAATTTGAACTCTATCAAAGTTGAAAAATGTGAAAATTGGCTAAAATTTAAGGAATTTTTTAGGATACATTAAAGGATTTACAATTCGATTTTGATGCAAGAACAACTTTCTACAATGGTGAAAGAGAGCCAACAAAAATTCTTGGACCAAACTCTCGACGCACAGTGGTAGTGCTAGATAAAATGTCGGGAATTCCTGCAATTCCTCTATTTTTGGGTTTAAACCTCCCTCAGAAAAAGCGAAAATTTTTACTGACGCATTGTTGAGCATTGTTTGGGCGAAACATATGTTAAATTACATTAAAATGCTATCTTTTAAGGCCAAAACGAGAGCGGGTACACGTGGGTACACCAAAGTAAAACTCTATCAAAGTTAGATAAGCATAAAAATTAGCCAAAATTTGAGAGAATGTTAATTTTTTTGAATACAGTAAAGGTCTTAAAATTCAAGTTTAGTGCAAGAAATCTTTTTCATAATGATGGACGAGAGCAAAAAAAATTTTACCGATCAAAATTATTGACGCACAGTGGTACGGCGAAGTAATAAGTCAGACGAGATCAATCAACAGAAAAACAAGATTTTTTACCTGCAAAATGAACTTTGAACCTATATCTTAGGCACCATAGTCAGGTTTTGAGCCAAACGGGCATTGATTAGGGCTTATCCAGACATCCATTAACAAGAAAATCAAGCCTAAAAGTGGCTTTCTTGACTTGAGTTTTGTCCAGCTAGAATACACACGTCGATTCACAGTGCGTCGCGTCGGTCAAAGAGCTTAGTAAGTGAAAGGTTGAAGTACTCATGTAAGACCCTGTATTTTGTATTGATTCAAATGGGACATGTGTTGTCTCAAACCGCACGTCTGACAACACGGCACCTGATTGACCGCTACCCGTTTGGCGTCTATCGGCGCGGATCCATTGTGCCAACGTCCCAAGCCACGGAACTCAACACTCAACAATCCCCGGTCCTATATTATTCATAGTCCGGGTCTCTCTCTCTCTCACACACACACTCTATCCCTCTCTCTCTATGGTGATTTCCCCATTTCCCCGCCTCAATAAATGTCCTCCCTCCCGCTCTCTTGCTCTTTTCATGCGATTTCTTTGCTCTACACCCTAAACCATGCCAGCTTAGAATCGGATGCAATGGCTCTCTCTCTCTCTCTCTCTCTCTCTCTCTCTCTCTCTCTCTCTCTCTCTCTCTCTCTCTCTCTCTCTCTCTCTCTCTCTCTCTCTCTCTCTCTCTCTCTCTCTCTCTCTCTCTCTCTCTCTCTCTCTATCTCTCCCCTTCCACCATTTTTCAAGCGAACGAATTCTCTCGCATGCAATTTTGAATGGAACGCTGCATTTTTAATCTTCAATCCAACTGACTATCCGCGGAGAGAAGAGAGCATTTGACACAAGCTCATTTTCTTTGCCCTTTTTTGAAGCCTTACATTAAAAGTTGTAATAATTCCATTAAAAGTTTGGGGGGGGGGGTTGTCGCGCCCCTATAAAGCCCCCATCTCTCCCAATGACCGCCAAAGGTTGTATTTTGTATTCCAGCTTGTGACCCCTCTATCGATTCAGCTTGGAAAATGGAGTCGATCGCTCTCAAGGGTTTTCACACCTTTTGAAATTGGGGCCGCTGGGGCGTGCCCCACCACGGGAGTGGGGGGGGGGTTATCCTTGCCCGGGCGGCACTCTCCGAGGGCGACACAACCAGGGTGAACAACCAAAAAAAAAACAACAAAAACAAACATCAAATTTATAATTTTAAGGGGCGGCAAGATTGCATTCTTGCCTCTCTGGAAACCACGGCACGCCCCTGAATGTATATTGTACTAGCCGTTGTGAAGAAAAACTCGCGTGGCGTTCCAAAGTATCTCACTTACTCTCCCGTGACCCACTTGTAAAGTGTAAACCCATCTCTTTCTAGTTTCAAAATTCGTACACAGGCCCTTGTTTCACGACATTTTATTATCAAAATCGTATTAAAATGCCTCGAAGAATTCAATTCAGCCAAAAAATATCACGAAAGATGTCTCTTTATACGTTTTTTTTTTTTTTTTTTTTTTTTTTTTTTTTTTTTTTTTTTTAAATTAGAGTGAGATGGCAGTACACGAGGGTTACATGAGAGCGAGAGAGACAAACTGTCTTTGTTTGGAACGCTCATCACTGGTTGCCGGCATTACTAAAGGGGTGTCTCCACCTGCGAATGTAAAAGCGCGAATAAACTGATTGAGCCAATGAGCTTCTTGGTTGTCGATACATCGGACTCGACCTATCGACTTCAAGGCAGCTCATTGGCTCAATCAGTTTATTCGCGCTTTTACATTCGCAGGTGGAGACACCCCTTAAGACCCTCTATACGCGGAATGGCAGCTTTCGGGTCCCTAGATCGACAGCTCTGGGGAAGGAGGCGAAGGGGCAGAGATCTTCTTCTCGCAGTTTGAAGAAAGATGGGTTTGCTGTAAGACCATGAGAGAACAATCTGAATAGGAGACGACTAAAAACAAAGTATCGCAGGTGACGCACGGCATGGCGTGAGTTTAAACTTTTATATTATTATTTATTTATTTATTTATTTTTATAATTATAGTCAACAAGTAATGTATTCCCTCGCGAGATGCGCATGCGCATTGCGATCATTGATGTATTTAAACGTAGAAGCACAAAAAGTAAAAGCAAAAAAAAACAAAAACAAAAACAAAAACAAAAACAAAAACAAAAACAAAAACAAAAACAAAACAAAACAAAAAACAAAAATGGTTGCATCGGGAATGCAAATATCTGATTGTGTGTGTTGAGAGCTAGAATGAGCGTTTGAAATTCGCGAGGCGACAGATGAATGCGCTCTCATTTTGACGAGCGTATTGAAAACACAGACGATCCTTACGCCGCCACAAAAATAAATAAATGAATAAATAGTAGAAATTGAGGAAATGAAAGTTCTGATTGGAATCGACTAAGGAATATACATACGTATATGGACTATAGAGAGGGGGGAGGGAGGGAATGAGAATGAGGCGCGCGGAGTCACTGTTGACATATTGCAGGGTTCCCCTTGTTTATGCAACAAGCTATATTAGAGGGGGGTCTGGACGTTTCCCCCAGAATATTAAAGGGGGGTTTGGGGGTCTCCTCCGGAATATTAGAGGGGGTCTGGGAATATCCCCCAGAATATTAAAGGAGGTCTCGAAGTTTCTGCTAGAATATGAAAGGAGGTCTGGGCGTTCCCCAAGAATATTAAAGGGGGGGATGGGGGTCTCCTCCGGAATATTAGAGGGGGTCTGGGAATATCCCCCAGAATATTAAAGGAGGTCTCGAAGTTTCTGCTAGAATATGAAAGGAGGTCTGGGCGTTCCCCAAGAATATTAAAGGGGGGGATGGGGGTCTCCTCCGGAATATTAGAGGGGGTCTGGGAATATCCCCCAGAATATTAAAGGAGGTCTCGAAGTTTCTGCTAGAATATGAAAGGAGGTCTGGGCGTTCCCCAAGAATATTAAAGGGGGGGATGGGGGTCTCCTCCGGAATATTAGAGGGGGTCTGGGAATATCCCCCAGAATATTAAAGGAGGTCTCGAAGTTTCTGCTAGAATATGAAAGGAGGTCTGGGCGTTCCCCAAGAATATTAAAGGGGGGGATGGGGGTCTTCTCCGGAATATTAGAGGAGGGTCTGGGGGTTTCCTCCAGAATATTAAATGAGGTCTGAGGGTTTCCCCCAGAAAATATAAGGGGGTCTGAGGGCCCCCCAGATTAAGTTTGATGTGAGAAAGTGTTCGTGGGTTCCCTACAGTTCCCTACAGTTTATTTCATTTGAAGAACTGGCAACCCCGAGAGCGGAGCTGAGTACACATGACCTTAGAGACGAGTGAGGACGTAGGACGGCGATTACACTCGAGATGAATTTTTTAAAATTCTCCGAGCTGAATTTTTATGCTCGAATAAAGTACAAAGTTTACAAAGTTGTGGATGATGATTCGATTTCTGGGCTGCGCTGCTGCTGGAGCCTGGAGCTTGAGGCGCATCGCTTGGGCTCGCTCTTCAGTCTGGGAAACATTTGTAAAGTTGCGGACGAATAGAGAAACGAAAAATGGCGCTCGGGAACTTTTTCACGGAAAAGTTGCCGACACGACGATTTGCAAAGTTGCCGCACCGATCAGCAACAATACTGCGTTCGTTCAAAGTCGAGTCCCGAGGCGTATATGCATAATACCATCTTATCATACCAGAACCCGGGGGTTTGAGGTTATGTGATTAGGTTGCCAACTTTTACACAGGCTCTTGCGGGGGAAAGAAAGATTTTTGCGGTTTTTTTCTAGTTTTCATTAATTTTTCGGCGATAAAAACCAGATTTACTTTGTCAGGGCACTTCCTTGGATGTTCCAAAGCGTTTCCACGAAAAAAGACCTTTTTCACAAAATTACGCGAAACACCAAAGGGTCCCCCCTTTCACATCATATCAACCCAAGAAGAGCAAGGGTCTCCCCTTTGGTGTTACATATTTTAGTGCGTAATTTTGCGAAAATATTAGTTTTTCGCGGAAACGCTCTGGAACATCCAGGGTAGTGCCCTGACCAAGTAAATCTGGTAATTATAGCCGAAAAATTAATAAAAACTAGATAAAACCGCAAAAATCCTTCTTTCCCCGATAAGAGCCTGTGTAAAAGTTGGCAACCTCAAACTCCCGGGTTCTGGTATGATAAGATGGTATCAGTAGCGCACCGAGAGTTTCTTCATCTCTCTCTTTTCTCCATTAAGAAACGTATGTTAGACAAGGATGGACAAGGGGATAAAACCCCCTCCTTCTGTCCTTTTCCTACTCATACATTCAAATGGGAAATGAGAGAGATGGAAGATATCCTGGTTGCGCCAGTGGATGGTTTTGGTATAGGCCTCTTCAGACAATCAAAATAGTTTCCAAGAGATGGATATTTAGAGATCGATGCGCAACAGGCATCATTTTTAATTATTCGCAAACCAAGAGACATTTTGATATCTAAACTTTCAAATCTTGCGTATCTTGCGACAGGAATAAAATCTGACGAGGAATTGTGATCGATGATGATACACGACATCGATCATCGATGATCGTCAAAGGTTTATGGTACAGATGGTGCGCACCAATCACCAAACGTTTACTTGCAGGCTGCTTCGATTATCCAATTTGATCGTCAGTAGAGGTCTAAAGCGCATTTTTGCAAATAGTCTGAGTCAGTGTCGCACCGAGAACTTTAGTTTGGTGGGGGTTTCACAGCAAATTTTCCATTTTCTGAGGCCTTAGGGGGGGTTTTGAAAGAAATTTTGATCGAAGTTGACCTTTTTCAGGGCAAAATCTTGATGTTTAGGGGGGGTTTTGACCCTAAAACCACCCCCTTCGGTGCGCCACTGGTCTGAGTGATCATGGTGACCCAATCCAATACCGATACATAAGTAAAGACGGTATTGCCCGATCCGCCGATTTTACATGTTATTATGGCCCGATCCTAGAGCTTCCACTTCATGTACAAATACATTTCAATTCATTGATGATTCCATCGATTTACCGAAAGATTACAACCTTAAGTTCCGGTACATAACTGTAATGGACGTAAATACTTTGATATGTAATCTTTTTTTTTTTTTAAAGTGTGGAGTCGTCACTGCCTATAAAAAAATACGGGTATTTCAATATCCCAGTAAACATTTCCGGTCTTACGAGCATCTTGAGCTGATCTAAGGCAATTGACTAGATAGTCTAGAAGTTCTGCATTTTACCTGCAAATGTCCGCCTGTTTCGGATCTTCTAGTGATCCGCACAGATGATCTTGACATGGTCTGGAGGATATCTGAAGACGACAGCCTGGATAGCTTTTCAAATTGTATTGCAGACAACTGGGAGAGGTTCCCAAGTTATTGTTTTTCAGATATCTTCAAGACCATGTTAAGATTATCTGCACGAATATCTTGAGCATATCTGGAAGTTGTCTTGTGCACAACTGGGAGGCTGACCCGGGTTGATATGACTATCAGATATCCTCCAGACCATGTCAAGATTATCTGCGCGGATCGCTAGAGGATTCGAAACAGGCGGACATTTGCAGGTAAAATGCAGAACTTTTAGACTATCAAGTCAACTGACTTAGATCAGCTCCAAGATGCTCATAAGATCGGAAATGTTTCAAGATTATTTGCACGAATATCTTGAGCATATCTGGAAGTTGTCTTGTGCACAACTGGGAGGCTGACCCAGGTTGATGACTATCAGATATCCTCCAGACCATGTCAAGATTATCTGCGCGGATCGCTAGAAGATTCGAAACAGGCGGACATTTGCAGATAAAATGCAGAACTTTTAGACTAAATAAACAGCGCACTCTGGGTGGTGATTCTTGTAACTCATAATAAAGTTATTCCATCTAGATTGGTACCACATGTTGCAGAGTCCTGGATAGCACATTACACACATATTATTAGCTGTAGAAGAGATACATTGAAGCAGGGGCGTGCCGTGGTTTCCAAAAAGGTGGGGGGCAATAATGCAATCTTACCATCCTCCGCGAACAAAATGAAAAATTAAAGTACCTTTTTTTTTTTTTTTTTTTTTTTTTTTTTTTTTTTTTTTTTTTGAAATTTGAACTTTTTTTCTTCTTTTCTTTCTTTCTTTTCTTTCTTTCTTTCTTTTCTTTCTTTCTTTTTTTCTTTTCTTTCTTTCTTTTCTTTCTTTCTTTTCTTTCTTTCTTTTCTTTCTTTCTTTTCTTTCTTTCTTTTCTTTCTTTCTTTTCTTTCTTTCTTTTCTTCTTCTTTCTTTCTTTCTTTTTTCTTTCTTTTTTTCTTTATTTTTTTTTTCTTTTTTTTCTTTCTTTTTTTTTTCTTTCTTTTTTTTCTTTCTTTTTTTCTTTCTTTTTTTTTTTTGGTTGATCACCCTGATTTTGCCGCCCCCCGAAAGGCAAGGGTATCCAGCCCCCCCCTCTCGACACCCCCCTGCATTGAAGATACATACACAGAACATACACAGAAAGAGTTGACAAAGTATACCAGAAGTTCCGAGATTTGAACCTGGGCCGCTGCGGTGGAAGCCAAGTACTTTACTCGATGAGCTACGCCGGCTCGCGTAGGAATGGAGCAAATTAAATATATTAAAAGGAGTGGAATCTTCATAATCGTATAATATCTGGAGAGTATCTGGACTTACAAATCCAGAATTGAATATCTTCAGAATATCTGGAGAGTATCTGGAATTACAAGTTCAGAATTGAATATCTTCAAAATATCTGCACAGTATCTTAGTTAACGTGTTAGATGTTGTATATTGAGAAGACAACTTCCGGAGCACACAGAAGCATGTGCCGTATCAAGTTGTCTCCAAAAGAACTGAAAGTTATCTAAATTTTATCGTGTGTTTACCAACATCTTGCAGTTATTTTGCAGATATGTTACGGCGCGCATATTATCTTGAAGTCATCTTTCAGACATCTTTCATGCCCAGATATTCACAAGACCATCTTGAGACCGGAAATGTTTACTGGGATAGCTCAATGGTAATTTTAATTTGTTGGCATTAAAACGCCTGGAACTGTTTGAGTATGCAAAGATTGATGCCCCTCAATTGTCCCTGGCGTCCGACTATATTTGCATAGTCGCAAATTACCACAAACAATTGCCATAATGACCAATACCGGTGGAGAGAGGTTTTAATAATATCACAGAAAGAACAAGGACGGACAATTTAGACCCCATTTAGTGGAACTGAGAATTCCTAGTCAGAGATGGCTCTGGCATGCTATGCACTGCCTAATGCCTATATGGTGGGATTTTCGCACAATAACCGAGGAAAGCAGGTGTGTATAGGTTATAAAAAGTTCATGTAACAGCTGATAAAGCTGGTTTTTATTTGTACTCAAATCCCGAATGCGACACCTGTGACCACACACAGCACAACAAATGTTGGCTCTCGTGGAAAAATCGGCAAAACCAATTTAGCGCCCATTTCCTAAGGAGCAGCACATTATACAAGTACAAGGACGCTGTAATGTAAACACGCGATGGGGGGAAAGGGGTCCAAAAACAATGGGTGCGCTCTTCCGAAATAATCCTGATTTAGACATAGCGTAGGTTTCCAGAGAAGAGCTTACCTCGTGTTTTATGAGTCCTTCTTCCGGAATTGTGACCTATGGATTTTTCCTGTATGTAAACACACGGAAAAGCATGGATCCTTTGCGGTTTCATTGAAAACAATTAATTCCGAACACTTAATTGATACCTTCACAAAGGTTCAAATAGTAGGAAGCTCATGAGAATCCATTGTTCGCGAGCCTCATTCGGTCAACACGGAGAGTCGAACTACATTCAATCCCAGCCAAACTCTAGTTGGTCAACTCGGAATCAGAAACGATCCAATCGGGTAACTTTCTGCCAACTAACTCTTTCTAAACTGTCCGTCAACCTGCGACGTTTAATCAAAAGCCCCCGCAAGCTTCCACGCTTTATGAGAAACCGATGTTGACAAGTGGGACGTCACACAATTTATAACCACTCGCTCTATAAACTTGATCAAAGGTGGAGCCAAGAGGTTCTCTTTCTCTCTCTCCCCCCGCATTTAAACGCATGAGTTAGAAAGGGACGGACGTGCATGGGTAGAAACAAGAGTCACACAATGGATGGGGCCCCTCTTGTCATTTTCTAACGCATATGTGCAACTGCGGGGGTAGGGAAAGAGAGAGAGAGAGAGAGAGAGAGAGAGAGAGAGAGAGAGAGAGAGAGAGAGAGAGAGAGAGAGAGAGAGAGAGAGAGAGAGAGAGAGAAAGTGCGAGAGAGAATAGGGGGGTGGGGTAACAAATTGCTATTTTGCCAGTTTCAACCCTGCATAAAAATAGAGCGGTTTTTTTGTGTGCTTATTTTCTAAATAATTCGGCGATTCATCGGTGGAGAGACTTAACCTAACCTAACGCAAGTGAGGGAGGGGGGGGAGTTGTAATTCTTAATAGCTCGCTTTTTCTCAGAGCTTGGTGTGGGGGAATGAAGTTCAACTAAAAACGAACACCCAACTCTTTGGACCACGCAACGCCACTGATCTTTCTCCCCCTCTGCCCGTTCGTACCAAAAGGGAGTGTTATAAAAGGACAGAAAAATGGGCCAAAGTCATGAGACGGTTCCTGGCTCTCTGTCCTTTCCTAACACATGTGTTCAAATGAGCACAGGAAGAAATAAAAGAGAGATAGATAGATAGAGATAGAGAGAGAGAGAGAAGAGGAAGAGAGAGAACGAGGGGGGATAAATGCAGGGATCCGCGAAGGACGGATCAAAATTTGAAAGACGGCCCAAGTTGGCACCGCTGCGCCAACAGTATCGAATTACGGTCCTTCTCATTAGATAACAAGCTTTTGGAACAAGATCATGGAAAAGGTAGAATCATTATTAAGGCCTTGCGGATATAGACGGACAGAAATGGAGCAGCTCGGAGCGGAACATCCCGAGTCCCCGGTCCCTTTGCACCGCTCAAAACATTTTATAGAGCACGCCAAGAGTCTGATAAATTATCCCGTAATGAGAGCGTCCTGAGCGCCCGCGCCGCGCCGCATATAAGAGACAAACTATCGCCGAAAACGGTGGCGGCTGTATCTTTGTATCTTTGCTCGCACGATTTCCTTCATACACTTCGGAATAATTTCACTGTAATTTTTGATGGGTAAACTCCCGAGCAGAGCTGCCGTGCCGTGTTTATTTATAATGACATTTTTTAATTCACCGATGAATTCACCGGTTGAGAAAAGATTACACGGTTCAATTCATCTCATCACCTGATTGTGTGATACTCGCATCGGTAACATACTCTCAATATTCTCAATACTGTAATCATTAAGCAAGAGAGCAATTTTGTCTTACTCTAAAATTAGCGTAGAATCTGACGTGGTAACGTAAGAATTCATTAAGTGAGCTTACGAGCTATAGATGGTTTTAGTGCCAAGTCAACGGTTAGCCAACGGACCATCGGTCGCAATCAGTTGTGATGAAACTCGCGTAGCGTTCCAAAACTATCTCACTCACCCTCCCGTGATCCCCATGTATACTTATCTCTTTCTAGTTTCGAAATTCGTATACAAGGTCTTGTTTTACGACATATTATTTATCAAAATCGCATTTAAATGCCTCGAGGAATTCATTTCAGCAAAAAAAATTCACGAAAGATGTCTCTATTTACGATCTTTGAAGTTAGAGTGAGATAGCAGTACATGGGGGTTACGTGAGAGCGAGAGAGACAAACTGTATTTGTTTGCAAAGCTCATCACTGGCAGTCGCCATTACTAAAACCCTCTATTGTACGCTAACCGCTCGGCCAAGCATGGAGCCATCTCTGACCTCAAGCACCCGAAAATACTCGCATTTGTATAATCTTTTCTCAATCGGTGCAATCGCCGTTAAATTATTAACATAAACAAAAGTTTTTTTAAGTCAGTAATGACTCCACCAGCTGAGAAAAGATTATAGATCAGAGTATTTTCGGTGCAGTACAGTAAAGTTATACAGGGTGTTTCTAAAACTTATGTCATCCTTTCTACCACGTATTTTTGAGGTCAAAATAAGACTTTTTTTTCCTGTGACTTTTTTTTAAACATGTGTCCGAAAATGCCCCCCTTTTGCGCTACAGCCCCCCAAAGTTTTAAAAAATTGTTGGTTTTTTTGGAATATCGACCATAATTATGAACCGAATGTCATGATAATTGGTGTCCCGAGGTACTTTTACGTGTAAAATCCATTGATGACCTCGAGAAATTCAGAAATGAGGTCTGACTGTACTTTTCAGGCAGTCTTATACCTTTAACGACACAAATTTTATGTAACGGAATGGAAATTAGAAAAATAAGTAATGAAATCAGATGGGAAAAACTCTTCGAAAGATATTTGGTCCTCATTGTTTTGGTCGATACGACGCGTATAAAGCGAGATAATCGCTGCACAAGGTGGAAAAGTCAGCGCTTTTACTGTAGCGGGCGGCCCGAAAAAGCAGCGGAGTGGCAGGTTGCATACTTCCTGCCGCTCCTCGTTGTAAAAGCGCTGACTTCTCCACCTTGTGCAGCAATTATCTCGCTTAATACGCGTCGTATCGACCAAAACAACGAGGACCAAATATCTTTCGAAGAGTTTTTCCCATCTGATTTCATTACTTATTTTTCTAATTTCCATTCCGTTACATAAAATTTGTGTCGTTAAAGGTATAAGACTGCCTGAAAAGTACAGTCAGACCTCATTTCTGAATTTCTCGAGGTCATTAATGGATTTTACACGTAAAAGTACCTCGGAACACCAATTTTCATGACATTCGGTTCATAATTATGGTCGATATTCCAAAAAAACAACAATTTTTTAAAACTTTGGGGGGCTGCAGCTCAAAAGGGGGCATTTTCGGACACATGTTTATAGGAAAAAAAAGTCTTATTTTGACCTCAAAAATGCGTGGTAGAAAGGATGACATAAGTTTTAGAAACACCCTGTATACTGAATGGAACTGTATAATCTTTGGTCAACCGGTGGAAACATCGGTGAATTGAAAAATGCCACGGAATAAACACGAAACGGCAGCACTGCTTCTGAGTCGTGAGCAGCTCTTTTTTTCGTGGACCAAAAAAATAAAAAAAAAAAAAAACAACTGAGAGAAACGGCAAAAGTAAGGATATGTAATAAAAAGAGCAAAGTAAAAGAACGTCCAATTTGAGATTTTTATGTTTGAGAAAGCAGCGCAAACATGTCTGCTCTTCAAGTTGTAAACTTTTATTTCCTGTAAATATACACGAAAAGAAATAACATTAAAGTAAACATGCCAAAGTGATAGCGTTGCTCCCTGATTCCAAAGTTTGCGAATTTTTTTATCTATTCCCTTTTTTTCTGGGTTTCGGATTTATTACTTTACAAGCTCACACATACACAACAACCATTCATCTAAAGGTAGGTGCCGCTAGATTAGGCACGTTCCAAGGGAGCGGGGGCACCTGGCACCCCCATCTCCGCAAGGTTTTTGACTACGCTGGATAAAATTGATCAAAAATGGATTTCGGGAAGTTTTTGAGGAAATCTTACAAGTTTTGACAGCACCGGATTTAATAAATTGAAAATTGAATCCAGTGGGATTTTGTTTGGAAATCTTACTATTTGGCGTGGAAAAAAGTAATCGGGTAACCCCCCTCCCCAAATAGGTGAGATGACGTGCCTCGTGCTGCATCGGCGTTTGTTCTCGTCTAAATAGGCCAAAAAGGCTGTCACCTTACATTGTATAGGGAACCGGCCTCTTCAAGAGACACATCTATCCCCGCCCCCGCCTCCCCCCCCACCATCCCCAAAAGCACTGGTGTCGATACAATATCTGTAGTATCGAGCTATAGCAAAAGAGGGGAACCGGCCTCTTCAAGACACATCTACCCCCCCCCCCCCACCATCCCCAAAAGCACTGGTGTCGATACAATATCTGTAGCATCGAGCTATAGCAATAGAGGGGAACCGGCCTCTTCAAGACACATCTACCCCCCGCCCCCCCACCATCCCCAAAAGCACTGGTGTCGATACAATATCTGTAGCATCGAGCTATAGCAATAGAGGGGAACCGGCCTCTTCAAGACACATCTAGCCCCCGCCCCCCACCATCCCCAAAAGCACTGGTGTCGATACAATATCTGTAGCATCGAGCTATAGCAATAGAGGGGGCCAGACATATTATAAGTCCTATCTCAACTTGTGACAGCATGGGCGATCTGAATCTGGTTTGTTTGCCTCAGTTTTGTTTAATCTTAAATCAAAAACTGTAATTATTCCAGTGGATATTAGTTTTAAACGAAAGTGCTAGTGTTTTAGAGCGGTTATCTGGACACAGACTTATAATACAAACATCCAGAGGTGAGAAAATGTACTTTGTCCATTACCTAAGTGTTGAGTTCTTTATCGTGCAAATCCTTCCAGAAGAAACGGTTATATCGATTTCTGTGTCCAGATATAGCCACTCTAAAACACGTGCACTTTCGTTTATAACCAATGGGGCAGTTGCATGGGTCTGAACTTCGGAAATGTTGTGGTTTTTGTAAAGAAAATGAAAGTACTTGATGAGCTGAGGACAAAGATGCCTTTGGTTTCTAATTAAGTCCCATTGTTCTGAAGATGAGATTTTGTTCCAAAATACATTGTTTTAAATGGGGATTCCGCGGTGTGACGTCACTACGCACACGATTTTCTACAACTTGACACGTGTGTATCTCCAAAAGCGGGACACTTATGAAAAAACCAAAGGCACCATTGTTCTCAGCTCATCAAGTACTATCATTTTCTTCATAAAAAACGCAACATGTTAGAATCTGGAAACTGCCCCATTTCAAATGTATTTGTTGCAATTTTTTTCTTAAAAATTTAAATGTTAAAAATAGTGAGGCAAACAAATGGGGCTATTGCACACGTTTGCTATAAGCGATTTAATAGTCGATTATGGCGTAAAAACCTCAAAAAATAACTATGGCGGCACTAAAAACTTCCAAAATCCACTCCTAAACTCAATAAACGCAGTTATTTGCGGGAGCGTAATGGTGGCCGAAGGCACTAACAATGGGAGATTCCTATCTTAATTTCGTCACTCTTTCTATGCTGACAAGGATGATTCACAGAGTAATTAGTCATCAGAGTGATGATCCACATCCGATGAATGGTACCGCAGTCCGCAACACCAAGTGACACCGGTGTCAAATGAAAGTAGTCTCTTATTGGTCACTTCTTGATGGAGTTTCAGAATTGTTAGATGGGAATCTCCCATTGTTAGTGCCTTCGGCCACCATTACGCTCGCGCAAATAACTGCGTTTATTGAGTTTAGGAGTGGATTTTGGAAGTTTTTAGTGCCGCCAACCGCCATCGTTATTTGTTGAGGTTTTTACGCCATAATCGACTATTAAATGGCTTATAGGAAAAGTGTGCAACAGCCTCATTGAGATAGTGTGACTGTGAAAAGACGGCCGTAAGAGATTCCCATCATGGCTGCTTTCGTCAAGTTTCCATTTGTTTGCCCCACAAATCCTGTCTATCGCTAAAGCTCGTTGATTGGACGACGCGACGGTCTAGTTTAAGGATGTTGGGAGGTGGAGGGAGAATCGAGGGAGAGAGTCGAGGGAGGATGGAGAGAAGGGAGAGGGAGAGGGAGAGGGAGAGGGAGAGGGATAAAAGAAGGGAAAAAGGGAGAAGAATGTGACACTGTTGGGGAAAGGAGCGACTGCGGTAAAGTTGCGGAGGTGGAAACTCGAAAGACAGAGTGACAAAGTGCGAAAATAACCCTTCGACGATCAGCTGAGTTAAATAATTGGGTTACAGAGCGAGTGAGTTATTTGAGGGTCACCGAACGGCGAACGGGGCGGGCAACGCACATTGGGTCGAATTCTGGAATTCACTTAACCCTTTCAATTCCTTATCCTCATTATTTATGTTTTCGTGACTCGTTCTCTTATTGACACTAAAAGTAACTCCAAATTGTTGTGGTGCCTTCAATTACCGGGATAGGCAAAACCAACACAACAAAGTAGGAATATAGTTAACTCCATTAGAGCGTACACGCAGTGGCGCGGCGTAGCGTGTAACTAGGCCACGTCGCTTAAACCCATATAAAAGATGGAACTGCAGGGTGTTGGGTCAACACCTTCACATTCGACCTTTTACGCGGGTTTAAATGGATCCAATCTACATTGCCAAATTGCACGCTAGGTCACTGCGTAAAAGCGTTGATTTCCTCTGGTTAGAGTATACTATAAGACCCGTGTATTCTCGACGACGCCATGTCATGCCATGTTCGGTTAGCAAAATCGACCGGGCTGTTAGAAGACAGTTGACAGGTTTGGCGCGTCGTTCAAATAAAAGACGAGGCACTCTTCTCCAGCTATCAAAATATGTTGACTAACTCATTTTGCTGCTTTAAATATACAATCACGATTAATTTTGCGCTGAAAAAGAATAAATAATAAAGTACTAAAAGAATAAATTACTAATAAATACAACACGGCTGAAGAAACGTCATTGCTCACTCATTGTTTACATTCCTCATATTCGGGTCTTATAGTACACCAGGGCTGCCGTTTTGCGTATAATCAATGCTATTTTTATATTCACCGATGATTCCACCGGTTGAGAAAAGATTACACAGTCCAGTTCAATGTGTGACTGGAATGCACGAAAATACTCCCATCTGTAATCTTTCCTTAATCGGTGGAAACTCCGTAGATTAATTAAAATATCCGCAAGTTTTTTAAAGTCATCGACGACTCCACCGGTTGAGAAAAGATTACAGATGTGAGTATTTCAGTTGATTATAGCCATTCACCGAACTGAACTGTGTAATCTTTTCTCAACCGGTGGAATCATCGGTGAATAGAAAAATAGCATTGATTATACGCAAAACGGCAGCCCTGTAGTACACACTCTACCGCACTGGTAACCTGAGTCTGCGGGGCCGATCATTTACTTGATGGCGAAATAAATGGATCGTCAAGACAGTTTATGAGCAATGTTGCCAAATGGAGGGTAAAAAGCCGTATCGTCCCCATTTAAATCAATGTAAAATGTACGGCTTTTTCACCCCCAATCTGGAAACACTGTTTATGAGTGACGCTATTCGCTATTGGTCGAGAATTGGAAAACTTGGCAGTTGCCATGGTAACCATTGTTAAAGAGCTCGCGTTTTCTAAAGGCTATTCATGGATGACCACTGCACGAGTTTTGTCATAGCTGATTGCAACCGATGAGTTTTGTCATAGCTGATTGCAACCGATGATTGCTGATTGCTGATTGCTGGGTACCCGTCGAATTTAGCAATGCCACTTTAAAGCCATCCCGATTACGAGCAGTCAGTTCACAACAGAATTGAACAATTAATAGAGCTCACGCACACGGAGAAAAATTTCTGATTGAAATTACGAAACGTGGGAAGAAATTGAGGTAAAAAGAAATTCCCTTTAAAATAAGAAGAATTCTTATTGATTCAACCAGAATTATTATTGGTCCGATTGAACGTTCTGATGATTCAGAAGAATCCCAAGAAAGCATCGCCGGATCAATAAGAATTCTGGTTGAATCAAAAATAATTCTTTTTATTTTAAAGGGAACTCCTTTTCACCCCTATTTTTTCCTGACTAATTTGTTCCGTAATTTCAATCATTAATTTTTCTCCGTGCATTTTGAGTATCGGGTTGACGGATTCTGACAAGTAGCGGTGCTTGATTCCAAAATGCATCAAAATACGTAGCATCGGCAAGTGGTTGGTTAGCAACGAGTCGTAACTGTTTCCTGAAAAACCACACACCGATCCGATTTGATGGATTTCGGACGCAAGCACCGCTATTTGTAAGAATCCGTCAGCCCGATAAACTCAAAATGCGTAAGCTCTAGTGTGATCGATTTCATGATTCCTGGGTAATGGGTAATCTTCAAACCATTGAGTGGTAGTTAAAGAAAGTCTCCGAAGACTTAAAATATAAGCTTGGGGGGGAGGGTGATTTAGGATTGCCGTTTTGTTGACCTTACAAAGAATTTTTTAAATCACCGATCATTCCACTGGTTGACTAAAACATGACACAGTCAAGTTCAGCAGAATCACCTAACGCACGAATATACCTATTCTGATCTGTAAAATATTGTTTCGGCCGATACAGACATCGTTGAATGGTAAAAAAAATCCATCAAATTTTAAAAGCCGACGGCGCGGCGTATACCGGTGGCCGAAAGATAGGAGATAATATTATTTTCGAGTGTTGATAGCCACACTGCTGAACTGGACTGTGCAATCTTTTTGTCAGGCGGGAAAATCATCGGTGGATTGAAACAAATTTTCTAGAGAACCGCAAAGCGGCATTCCTGGGGTTATTTCTATTAGACGTAATTCTTCTGCAACTAATATGATGGCCGTAACTTATAAAAAATCAGCCCAGTGGGCTGATTTTGTTCTTTTAGACGAGGCAAGACAAGATAGCTGGAATCGATTAATCTCATTGGTTTGAACGGGGTCAGGTAACAGATTTGAGGCTACTAATCGTGCGGCGCACTATGGCCAGAGATGGAAAAAAGTGGCCAAAACTCAGTGATGAGAGTTCGTCGAAAATCATCGTTTTCGACCTTTCAAAATCAATCTAAAACTTTCCAGCGACATATTTCTAGGTTAGAATGACTTGTTAAAAGTTTTCTCTGTGATTAAAACTGATCTTGTAAGCTTAAAAATGATAAATTCATGGAAAATTTAGTTTCTGATTTTTGGCCATTTTTTGACGATTTTAGACCAAAGTGCGGCACTCCAATGATGGAATCATTCGTCTGACAATGAAGTGAATGACTCGAATGACTTCAAAACCATCACGAGAAACCGTTTAAACCAATGGGATTGATCAATGGGGCTCTTGGAAACTTTTGCTGTGAGAAAATGAATAGTCCAATCTGAGTAAAAACCAGCGAAAATCACGAAAATTACACGGAAAAAGTCTTAAATTCAGTAATAAACTCACAAAACTGCTTTGACGGCAAGATCGTAATGGCACTTCAACGCAGGTATCATGAGGGATTCCTGTCTAATGTGTTTATTTCTCTGCGGAAACACAGAGAAATGTCTCATTTCAGATAGGAATCTCCCATGATACCTGCTTTGAGCCGCCATTATGCCCGATTCTGAGAATGAATTTCGTGATTTTTTAGTGTACTCATCGTCATTTTTACAGGTTTTTATGCAAGAGTCAACTATTCAATCCCCTGCACCAAAAGTTTGCAAGAGCCCCCATTCCCGCCATCTCGTCTCGTCTGGTCGAGAAGAGCAAAATCAGCCTGCTGATTACCGTAAAATCACCCTCCGTAAAAACAACGATTATCATTACTCGGTAATCGTGCAATCGATTACCTATTACCGATAACTTTTCTTGGTTCGCAATCGCCCTGCTGACCCGATTGCTTTGCACCGCATTCACCTTTTCAAAATTGACAGACCCGCACGCATGACGTTCTAGCAAAATACCCACGGACATTTCCTATATGTATACGAAAGTCACGCACAAATACTGCTCAAGTGCGTGGGTCGTGAGAACTGTGCGATGAGCACAGTCTGCGAAAAGTAAGGCAAGGGGTGATTATGCTCCCCCACCCCCACCCCCACCCACCCCCACCCCCACCCACCCCCACAACACCACACCTCTACCGCCGCCAGTCGCCACCCCCCCCCCCCCCCCAACATCACCGTCGCCAAATCAACCCCCTTCCCCCACCGGTCTCAATGTCCGGTGTCGCCCTCAAGTTACGTGTTATTCGCTACCTTGTCGCCCCTTCCGCCCCCCGCCCTTCTCCGCGTCAGCAGTGAATTGGGCCCCGAGCCCAACGATGCGACTCCACAGCACACCTCCACCATTCCGCCCTCCCGCGATAGCCCGCCTCTCCCTGCCCCTCCAAGCCACGCTCCACCGCCTACCTTCACTTCATCCATCCGTAGTCCGGAGACCAATCGATAATCCGGCTCCTGCGACCAACCACCTTTACTTCCATGCTTACTTTTCCCGCAGTGTTTTCTCTCCTTAAACTGCCGAGCTCTCTCTCTCTCTCTCTCTCTCTCTCTCTCTCTCTCTCTCTCTCTCTCTCTCTCTCTCTCTCTCCGTCTAGTTCAGACATGCGGAATATAGAAGGAATTATTACATGGAAAAGCACCGAGAAACCTATCTTACGCAATAATCGGACTTTGTTATGACATCGTCGCTGTCGCATAAGCGATGAATCGACTGTCGTTGAGTTCACGCAACAACGGCAACAAATTGGACTGTTGCACATTTTTGCTATAAGCGATTCAATAGTTGATTCTGGTGTAAAAACCTCGAAAAATTACGATGACAGCACTAAAAACTTCCGGAATCCACTCCTAAACTCTATAAACGCTTTTATTTGAGCGTGTGTAATGGCGGCAAAGGGCAGTAATGATAGGAGGTTCCTATCTTAATTTCGTCACTTTCTCTATGCTGACAAAGATGATTCACATAGAGTTAGTCATCAGAGTAGTGATCCACATCCGATGAATGGTACCCTGACATCTAGTGACACCGGTGTCAAATGAAAGTCGTCTCTTATTCGTCACTTCTTGATGGAGTAACACTGTTGTATGGGAATCTCCCATTAATCCTGCCCTAAGGGGGTACATCACCCAATTTTTTTTTTCTTCCAGAGTTAAGTTTTGGGTCTGAAATTTTTTGAGCTGGTCCGTGAGCTTATAAGAAAAAAAAATCACAAATTTTTGTGGCGCGGGTTGCATGAGTGCCCCTTAATATCAAACAAAAAGAAAAAAATAGACCTAAACGGTACGGAATCTGTCTTGAGTTCTCATCATTATTTGCACTGTTTCTTTGGCTCAAATGAAAGGTCTTTTTGCCCTCTATTATCTACCAGAGGCTTTTTTTACATAAGAGACTGGAAGTATTTTAATTAATTCTTTACTTTTAAGGCATAATTTTTTCAGCTTTTTCATCTTCAACTCCATTTTTGAAATTGAAATTTCTAATTTTTTAAAAAAAAAGCTTCTGGTGGATAATAGAGCAGAAGTTTGTGCATCTTTAAAAAAAAAAAACCAGAAGTCTTTAGCTATAATAGAACTCAAGTTACATTCCAAATACTATTACAAGATTGAAAAAAACGATACGCTCAAAAAGAAAAAGCAAACTATTTTTTTTGTGATGGTTCTTAACAGTATTAGTATTAGTATTAGTTTCAAAAAATAATTAAAAATACTTCCATGGCTCTTATGAAAAAAACAGTTACTTACATATTCTGAATCCTTAGGATTTCGACTAGGTATCAAAAAAGTGAAAAAACAAAAAAAAAAATAAAAAAAAAATCATTTTTTTGCATTTCGAGGGCGATGTACCCCCCTAAGCCACCACTACGTTCGCGCATATAAAAACTTTTTTTTGAGTTTAGTAGTGGATTTCGGAAGTTTCCAGTGCTGTCGTCGTTATTTTTGGAGGTTTTTACACCATAATCGATTATTAAATAGCTTGTAGCAAAAGTGTGCAACAGCTATTTTGGATATTATTTGCTCAAAGTTTACGTCGTATTGTACCGGCAATAGTTGTTGCAAGATCAAAATATATCGTTGCCTTTGGGGAGATTTAGACTAAAAGTTGGAGGAATGTTCGACAGCGTTTGAATCTTTTCCGACTCTCAGTCTGAATTTATCCAAACTTGACGATAAATGTTGTTAAAAAAGCAATGATAAAAAAAAAAAAAAAAAAAAAAAAAAAAAAAAAAAAAAAAAAAAAAAAAAATGCCACTCCCCTCCCAAAGTTTGCGTCCTATTACACCGCTGCAATAGTTGGTGAAAAATATCGCTGATTTGGGGGGAAATTTATACCAAAAGTTATGACAAGTACAGCCTGTGCAACATGGCACGGAAAAAATTGACACCGTTTCCCAAATGTTACATCTTATTGCACCGGCAATGGTGGAGGGAACTATACGGTATACAGACAGTCAACTTTGGGAGAAACGTAGTCAATCAGAGGGAAATTCAGATTGAAAGTTGTCGAATAAATAATAATCCCCCGTCAATTTTGATATTTTCCCCGAAGTTAACGAATTTTCCCAACAATTGCCGATGCAATAGGGCGCAACTTTTAGGAAAAGAGCACCCCGTATTTTTTTCCGAGAAGGCGCAAATAATGCGGCAGCACTTAAAACTATCCGACAGGAAAAAGGCTGAAAAATAAAAAAAAACCATTTTCTAACAAAATGTCATTATTCGTTGAGCTTAACGATGTGGCTGTAAAAAAGGGAAACTCAATTCCCAGTCCCTCCGAGTCCTAGTCCTCTCCTATAGTGTATTTGTATATGTATTTATGTATTTGTCTCAGCTACATAGGGTACAAAAAGTTAAGGTGTCGAGTGCACTTATAGAGTATTGAGTGTAAGATTTAAAAAGTCGATAAAGCCGTTGAATGCTTTCATTGTTGCTTGCTCGCAATTTATCTATGGACTACAATCTATAAATTACTTCAGAAATTATGGAGAGAATGAGGAAGTGGTCTAGCTGTTTTACACCTGACTGCTGAATGTTGATCAAACTTTGGGATCCTGTTAAAACTTCATAAGCCGTATATCCGTATCGATCCCTGATACAATCTCTTTTGCGACCAAAACGTATAACCGTAGACAAATGGGTCCGCTCTATAAATTTTTGCTATAGAGGGTTTTAGAAATGGCGGCAGCCAGTGCTAAGCGTTCCAAACAAAGACAGTTTGTCCCTCTCGCTCTCACGTAACCCCCACGTACTACCATCTCGCACTCTAATGGGTCTGTTGCACACTTCGGCTAGAGCGTTTTAAAGTATTAATTCTTATGTAAAAAGCTGTAAAAATGACAATGGCAGCATCAGAAAACACCAAAATTCATTAATAAACTCACAAATTGCGGAAAACACTAGACACTATTCACCCCTGTATCTTTCCACCAAGTGCACGATATTTCGCGAAATTAGCGCGGCACATTCAAATAAACACGGCCGTCTTTCATCACAGCTGACTTCATAAACAAATAAACAGTAAACACGGGCGGCGTACGTCTGTTTGAATTCTTACGTCTCAATACCCTCAATTCCTCACAAAAGATTAAGAAAGGTACGGAAACCGACATTTGTGTCGAATACTTATCAAAATGAAACAACAACACACAGGAGTTCCAAAGATGATGATTGAAGTTGGAATCATACTTGGAACTCTAGCTGTGTGTTATTGTTTCATTTTGATTTTCGACACAAATGTCGGTTTCCGTACCTTCCTTAATCTTTTGTGAGGAATTGAGGATATTGAGACGTAAGAATTCAAACAGACGCCGTCAGTTTTTACTGTTTATTTGTTTATGAAGTCAGCTGTGATGAAAGACGGCCGTGATTATTTGAATGTGCTGCGCTAATTTCGCGAAATATTGTGCACGTGGTGGAAAGATACAGGGGTGAATAGTGTCTAGTGTTTTTCGCAATTTGTGCAGAGTTTATTAATGAATTTTGATGTTTTCTGATGCTGTCATTGTCATTTTTACAGCTTTTTACACATGAATTGATACTTTAAAACGCTCTAGCCGAAGCGTGCAACAGACCCATTTCAAAAAATCGAATATAGAGACATCTCTCGTGAAATTTTTTGGCTGAAATGAATTCCTCGAGGCATTTTAACGCGATTTTGATAACAATATGCCGTAAAATAATGCCCTGTATACGAATTTCGAAACTAGAAAGAGATGGGTATACAATATACATGGGGGTCACAGGAGAGTGAGGGCGATATACTCTGTTCGGGATAAGAAGTCCGATGGGAAGTCAAGTAAAAACGCACTACAATGCAACGCTGCGGTTTCTCGGCTGTCGATTCTTCCCCGCTACGTGCGTTCCGGGCTCTATGTAATTTGGGCGACGGTCAATCTCTGTAGTGGCGAAAAAGATCCCACTCGGCCGAGGAGTACTGTGCGACTAGCTCCTCACTCAGGTAGCGCGCTCAATCCCTGATTAAGTGGTCCCAAAATTTTAAACCGCATCATGATGGTGTCTAGCTGATGAAAGGATTACAAGGACATGCATCAACCCAAATGATAATCATTTACTTTACGCACTTTCCTCAATTATGATTTACTTTAATTAACAAAGAAAAAAAACTGCTTTTATAAGAAAATAACTGCGAAAACGCAAAAAATAACAGTTTGATTAGTCCATTTTCTTTACTGCCATAGCATTTTTGAGCAATCATCGTAATCTATCAAAAACCCGAACCTGACCTAACCTAACCTCACTAGAATATTGGTTAAGTAGGAGGAACAGCCAAACGGACAAGGCACTTGTGAGGTTAGATTATGTTTTGAAAGGTTCGGTTATTAATAGATTACAATGATTCGAGTTTCCGCTTTTAAATTGTTTTTTATTTATGTCCTATGGTAGCTGTTTAGTGGTCCTCGAATAAAATTAAATCATAATTAAGAAAGGTAAGTACGCGGAACACCATGTTCCGTAGATTTGGCTCCATCAGTTTCACGTAATTTGGGAGCCCCTGACTTGAACTGATCTCCGCAGGGCGATGTGGTCGGCACTTGTCCGGCGCACCTGAAAAAGGGTTTTCCTCGCGAGAAACTGACCGTCGCCCAAATTACATGGACCCGCGTTCCGGAGGACCAGCCTTTCAGACCCTTTTATTGAAGAAGACAATACCGTGAACTGACCAATTTATACAGTCCTTTGAACGACCACTCGAAAATTTGTGCCGAGTTACGGCACAAAACTCTTTTTTTTTTATCTTTTCCTCGCCGATGCGGTCGCATCTCGTCTCAGGACGAGGTGCGCGCGCATCGGCAAGGCATGACGTCACCAGCGAAGGCTCCCGTCGAAACCTCTCGCACGAACGCTGACAGCCATCTTTTAAGTCGCCGTTGGAGTCCGTTCGAGAGTGGTCGCTGAGAGCCAGGAGCTTTAATTTTTATCGTGTAGTAAGCCTTTTTTAAAAATATTGAATTGATCTTTTCCCTTTTTAATCAATCCGCTTTCTCTATTTCTTTTAAATGTAAGAGCCATCTCTCTTCCCTTTTTCTTGTTTTAAAAAAATTAAATAAAAGTAAGAAGAATGTCAGTTAAACCGTAATCCTTTTCCTTAAATTTTCTTTCAAAACCTATCCTGATTGTCACGACCCACTGGGTCTTTTTTTAATTTCAATTATCCTCTCGGATCCCGATTGTTAAAATCTATTAATTAATGGGGATCGTTTGAGGGTAATACGAAACTTTGAACATTTTTTTTAAAAAACCCAAAGCGTTTCAAAATGGTAGCATCGGCGTGGTTGTCGTGGTTTTACAGTCGGCGATCGGTTTAGAAAGCACTTGTTGAATCTAAGTAATGATTTTTTAATAATCGTGTCCCTTTTCGTGTAGTTTTGGTGAATTGTGAAGTGAAATTTTTTGTGTGTTAAAACCGGAATCGCGGATTCCGGGATCTAAAAACCCGCGTGGCGGGTTAAATCTTTGTCTTCAATCAATCATCATGAGTTCCTGGCTCTCTCCACCTTATCTCAGCGTGCCTCTCCCGAACGGATTCCGACCGGCTTCCTGGGGTAAGAAGTGAGGAAAAATCAAGTAAGACCAATCCTTTATTCTTTATTCTTTCAGTTCTGCCCCAGTGTATTATTCACCCTTTTGGTTTTTCGCCCTCCTTAGCTGAGTGTCCTTCTTAATCATGTATGTGTTACTGTGAATACTATAATTTTTCAGGTTAGAATAATGAGTTACAATGTGTTTTAAAAACCCCTTGTTTTTTTTTTTCATTTCCATATTCGAAACCTGCTCGTCGAAGTGGGCAGTGACTCGCTGAGTTCGTAATATCTTCTTATTAAATTGTGCCCGGATGACTAGTGATCACAGTGTAGGCGACAATCTCATTCCGCATCAATCAACGTGTTGAGTAAGCTCAAATATCTACATCAAATCTATGTGTTCATCGATTTGTGGTGAGTTTTTGTTATCTGAGTATTTTGTTCTTTCGATCAGGCCCGTTCCAAAGTGTTCCGTTAGGTGTATTTCTTATGTCAATTAGTGTTTCATTAGTTATGTGTTTATAGTTAAATGGATAGATGCGTCGTTCTAGGCGATAGCAACTTTGTGCGCCTTTGTAAATTAAGAGCTTTTAAAAATGGTGCCCCAATCCCCTTGATCAATTTATCCCGTTCGGGTGAAAAGGTGGTCGATGGACTAAACCTTTTAAAAAGTTATCTAAGTGTGTCTCATTATGAAAGTGGATCACAAACGATCGTTATCTTGTTGGGAACGAACGACTTAAGTCACAATAACCTCTTGGATCGGAATTTTTTTTGAGAATTCTCGTATCGCCAGAAATTGTTTTAAGCAGGTGCTTATTTGTAAAATTCCACCGAGTCCAAAACTAGACCGGCAATTAATTTCAATATCCAATCAGTGGTTATAAAATTTTTAAATCGGTCGAAAATATTTCTATTGTCGATTTGTTTTCTCCTTTTAATGATGCACACTTCCATAAGTTTTACCCGAGTGGTACTCCTGACAATATTCATTTCAATAACCGAGGGTTGCGACTAGTTTCCTCTATTCTTGTATCATCGCTCTCCGAAATTAATGTGTAGGACTGGTGAGTTTTAGTACTTCAGAGTAGACTATTCCGTTTATTAATAAATACAAAAAAAATGTTCAGAATAAGTCCGAGCCTCCTGCTAAGTGACCAGGTATTAGTCGAACTAAAAATCAGAGGGTTGATCCCCCGGCGGGAAACGCCAATGATTTTCGACGACCCTTGGCACAAAGCCAGAGGTTAGGTAGTGAACCCGTTTTGGATCGTGTAGCTGAGCTTGACTGCAATGAGCAGTTCGCTTACTGTTCCGCTCGTTTAATTGATTACCAAAAAAGATTGCTGAATATAAGGAGGATAATGGTGTTTCGGGTTCACGTCAGTTAATAGCTCGATTGCAGCATTTGGTCAATCGGCTTTACTGCTTGCTCCTGACACAATTTCCCTGCGGCGTCTTCGGAGCAGTTGCGAGGTTTAAAGGAGGAGGTCTCTCAGACGTTGGCGGACTTCGAAGCGCACTTGGGAGCGGATCCTGACTTAGCGGATCTGGCTCTTATCCACGAAGAAGTCTCTCGTCGAGAATCATTACGAGTGTCTCAACAGTCAGAACGTGTTGGTGGGAACCCGACCGAACGCATTCGGAGTCCACCAATGTCTCTGCAGTTTCTTCATTGCCTGAGGACCCCGCAGGGTTTTTGGGAGAGCAGGCAGTAAACCAGATTCCCCAAGTTGTAAATCCTGCAAATCCTGTTGTAGGCCCCGCTCCTCATGTCCAGAAATTAATCGAACCAGTCGTTCAAGTTCCAGTTGCCGTTCCAAACAATAACTCGGAAGTGTTAATTAATTATAACCCAATTGTCGAAACCCCACGAATTAGAGGTAATCAAAGTACTCCGGCGCCCCCCGGTGGGACCGGTCAGGGTCGAGCGTTTAATTCTATGGACCGCCGATTAGAAGGCAAAATCATGCAAATTCACCTTGAGAGGAGTCTGAAATCATTGCCTGAAACAGACGGGTTGAATCCTCATACTCTCCTCGTTTTTCTTAAAGTTATGTTACAACTTAGAGGGAGACAAGGGATGTCTGACCATCTTTTTTTGAGGTAGTGCTTCCTTTCTCTAAAGGACTCCTAGAGAGCCAAGTTAAAAAGGCCTTAGACTTTGGTTTTACCTTTGACCGCTTCCACCGTGAGGTGTTGAGGAATTTGATCCCTCACAAAATGTTCGACCGTCTTCGCGACACTTATTTTAAGCGGTTGCAGGGGGAACGGGAACCATTAGCGACGTTCATCCCGGAAATCAAAATGGCAGCTCAGTTACTCCGTTTGGAACTAATGAAGCTGAAGTGGTTGACAATATCCTAACTAACGCTACCAGAGAAAACCGTGCTGACTTAACCTTTGAAAAAAGACCGTGTAACTTTGATGAATTAAACCTTGCATGTGTTACCGCTCAGAATCTGGTTGTGTGGATCTCGAACGGACCTTCGCTAGCAATTATAGAAGCAAATCACAACAACAGCTTCCCGCAGGTCCTTCGGGGTCCACTAAACCCCAGAAATCTGGGTGCACACAATGTTGAGATCGCACAAAGTTCCCATTCCGACGTCTTCGCCCAGGGTTGGGTCGACCCTTTGATGCAGGCTCTGCCCCCAAGTTTAGTTTATGCGAATGTAGTCGATTCAATGGGAGGTCCACCACGAACCTGTTTTCGTTGCGGTTCTTTAAGACATCTCATAAGAGATTGCCCACATAATCAAACTCAAGAAGCCTTTCCAAAAAACGAGGGTGGCCAGTAGACCATTGCAGGGTCGATCCCCCCCCGGGCCGAGGAATCCCCTGCAACCGCTAAAGTAACTGAAAGAGTGAGTGTTTGTAAGACGATTCACCCCCCCTATATTCGTACCGAGTTGGGTAATTTAAGTGTTTCGGCTCTTCTGGACTCAGGAGCCTCGAGGTGTCTCATCTCGCCTCATCTTTCCCAAAGTTACAAAAACGAATCATTGATCGAACCGTACCCACTCGAATTACCTTAAAAACTGCAATGCAGGATGGAGAAATGGACTCCACTTTAATTGCATTTATTAAAGTAAAAATTCATCGGTATACTTGGGTTCATCCCTTTCTGGTGGTACCGGCGCTTCAGTGTGACTTAATATTGGGTGTTGATTTCATGCGAAAAAGGCGAATGCCCCTTAATGTGGGTGAGTCATGGATCTCATTTGCGTTCAATCCTGTTGATAGGCTTCCGGTTGTCTCCGCGATGGCTCCATCATCTCTCCCTCCTAAACGCCATAAAACAGATCTGAGCGACTTCTTATTCAGGTGGATGATAGTGAAAGTGGCCTAACAGCGGATCAGACCCCCGATCTATCTCACCTGAGTAACAAGAGAGCTCAAAGAGTGGTGGAGGTCTTGCGGAAATATCCGGAAGTC
Source organism: Trialeurodes vaporariorum (assembly GCA_011764245.1). Classification (NCBI taxonomy): domain Eukaryota; kingdom Metazoa; phylum Arthropoda; class Insecta; order Hemiptera; family Aleyrodidae; genus Trialeurodes; species Trialeurodes vaporariorum. The sequence continues at coordinate 232,431 of VMOF01000379.1, forward strand.
TTGTCAACAAAGCTTGGACGTCCCAATGTGCTAGAATATGACATTGAACTAACAGATACGACCCCAGTTAGGAGTTCTCCTTACCCATTGGCTCCCCCTAAAATGGAAATTTGCCGTAACCTCGTACAAAAATTATTGGATGAGGACGTCGTAGAGTTATCAACATCTAATTATGCGTCTCCCTGTTTTGCAGTTCCAAAACCGAATAATAAACATCGGTTGGTAGTTGACTATCGACGTCTGAATGAGAAAGTAAAATTTGAATCCATACCGATTCCCGATTTAAAAACCGCCTTCAGTTGGTTTGGAAAAGCTAAATACTTTTGCGTAATTGATCTAACACAAGCGTACCACCAGATTGGGCTGACCTTAAGATCTCGACCAATAACTGCCTTCTGCACTCCGTGGAATCTCTATCAGTATAAACGCATGCCCTTCGGACTAAGTGGGGGGTTGTGTCCTTACACGTATTGTGGATAGAGTGTTTCATGACTTAAAATTTAAAAACCAAATTTAAATTTTGGATGACTTAGTAGTTTTGGTGAGTCGTTCGAAGAACTTGTCGGGTTGCTCGATGAAGTGTTGAAAAGATTGAAAGACGCTGGGCTGACCATCAACCCCAAAAAAACTGCAAATCGCAGTAAAAGAAATTATATTCCTGGGCCATCGTGTTTTATTCCAATCTATACAAATCGATCCCTCGAGAACTCAAACAATTCGAGACTTTCCAACTCCCAAAAACACCTAAAGCTATCTCTCGTTTCATCGGAATGGGGGTTTTTATGCCAAATTCATTCCGAATTTTGCCCATTGGGCTGCCCCATTAAACCAACTAAGGCGTAAAAACGTTCCATTCCGATGGGACGAAGAGCACGAAGCTTCATTCCAACATTTGAAGAATGCAATTGCAACTCCTCCAGTATTGCGAATCCCTGACTTTAATCAGGAATTTATTTTGCAAACTGATGCAAGTTCCAAAGCCATTGCAGGTGTACTTATGCAGGAGTTCGAGGGGGTACGGTTACCTGTTAGCTATTTCTCTCACCGTCTCACCGAAGCAGAAATGAAATTCAGTGCTTATGAACTGGAATGCATGGCAGCTATTCTGAGCATGGAAAACTTCCGCCCTTTCTTGGAACATTCAGAGTTTCTTTTAGAAACAGATAACCAAGCATTAAGCTGGGTATTGTCACATCCGAAACAGCAAGGACGTATTGGTCGGTGGGTGCTGAGAATAAACAGTTTCAAGTTTCGGGCTTCGCACATTCGGGGAACTCAGAATGTTATTGCAGACTGTCTTTCCCGAATTTCGAAGAAGTTCCCGCAAAAGAAACGACTGAGCAGTGTAATGTGGCAAGAGAAGGCTTGGCAATGTTTCCATTAGCATTTACCGATTTACAGGAACACCAAAAAAAAGATCCCCGATTGTGTGATTTTGGGTTTAAACAACTGCGATGTGGCGAGACCATACCAGGGTATCGGCTAAACAGAAACCTCTTGTATTTCAAACCAAAAAAGAGTAAAACCGAGCGAATAGTCTTACCATCTCAACTTGTTCCAATGGTATTTAAATTCTATCACGAATTCCCTCTTGGCGGCCATCTTGGTTCGTATAAAACAATCAACAAAATTCAAGAACTGTTTACATACCCTGGTCTGGCCTCCGACATCAAAGAGCGAATTAAATCATGTACTATCTGTGCGATGAGCAAACCTGCACAAAATGCGCGAGTGGGAGAGATGGTGAGCGAAGTAGCTAGCGGGCCATTAGAGAAATTATTCGTGGACTTTGTTGGTCCTTTTGTGAGATCGAAACGAGGAAATAAATTCATCTTGACTGTGGTTGACGCGTTCAGCAAGTTTTGCTGGATTAATCCAACAAAGGAGTCAACTGCAGAAGTTGTTATTAAAGAATTACAAAGAATAGTGAAAGATTTCAGTTTCCCGAAATTTTTAGTTACTGATAATGCAAAACAATTTCTGGCACGAAAATTACATAATTGGCTTTTTTTCGTGGAATACAACATCCTACGACTACACCATACTACCCTAATCCCTTTTCATGCTGAACGTGTCAACCGCAATCTGAAAGCTGCACTGATTGCTTATCATCACAACGATCATACCAGGTGGGACGAAAACTTAGAGTGGCTTCAAGCTGCCTTTAATTACGCCCGTCACGAGTCACACAGAATGACCCCTCATCAATTAATGTTTGCATATGCTCCTAATAACCCCTTTTGCGTTACAATGGGGAATTCAAGATTTATTGCCCGATAATCCAAACCCAGATGAAATTAAAGATAACTGGAATCGAGCGAAGAAAAATCTAACCCAAAGTCATAAAAGAGTAAAAAACGATATGATAAAAATCACAAAGCCCATAATTATAGAAGCGGAGACTTAGTATTCGTAAAAACACATCACCTTAGTAATAAAATTAATAAGATTATGAAGAAGCTTATGCCTCGGTTCGAAGGACCATTCCAAATTCAGAGGTTCGTAACTCCAGTTACCGTGTTACTGGGTAATCCAGAAACTGGAAAAATTGTGAAAAGAGCGCATGTTACCCAGCTAAAACCATTCATCAAAAAAGGTGAAGCGGGGGGTTCTCCTGTCTGATTCGTGACAGGGTTAAACATCCGCGACTCCTGAGTCCAAATCCCGGCCCAAAAACAGCTAGCGTAATCGTGATAATATCATGCAAAAAAAAGTTTTGAAGTGTGAGCTCCTGAGGGAACTGTGACAGACCAGGGACATCCTATTCGTGAAAGAAGAAGTACTGGTCTGTCATCTTTCTCTCACCTGCCTACTTCGAACTGAATTCTTGATTGTGGTCTTGCTTGAAAGAACTAAATACTTCGGAACATCACGGAATGCTAATTTCTAGGTCGTGGGCGGAGTGAGATCGCCGTTATCATTGTATCATTGTATCATTAAATAATTGTGTTAAATGACTTCATAGTGGGATGCTCAGTTGAGGGGATTGAAAAGCCAAGGAATTAAGTAAGAGTAAATCAAATTTACGTGGTTTTGGTAATTTATCCACACACAAATAAATTAACCTCATTAGTCGTAACAAACAAAAGTGGCTGGGTTGCGATGAGTGTCGTTTCGGGGTGTTTCCCTTTTGGGTTTTGGGGTGTAGTTGTTTGCTTGCCAAGGACTTGACAAGAGTTTGTCAAGAGACGCAAGCAATACAGAATCTCAATTTGTCTGGAGGAACGCCTTGGGACGGCATTCATCTCAATCCAACCTCAGTCGTTTCATTAAATAATTTTTTTTTTTAAACTGTCAAAAATTAATAGGTCGATTCCATTTAAAAAAATTGCTTACATCTCGTTTAAACCCTTTAATTTGTTTTTTTTTTTTTTTTTTTTTTTTTTTATGTTGTTTGTTTTTTCATTGATCTAAAATCGTCAAAATTTAAAATTTCTATTCAACACCAACAGATTTAATCTGATAATCTTTATTGTAAAGAGGTAAATTACCTTTTTCGTGTATCACATAACACTAAAGTTTTCACAATAATTGATAATGATGTTCATTTAATGAAGTTATTTTTTCCCTATCTGCGACAAATTTAGATTTATAATAGATGTAAGAATAGTTCTTTATGGTCAAATGATTAGAATTTTCAAAGAAAAAAAAAAATTCTAAGGATAAAATTCTAGAAATTATTTTTGGATTTAAACCAAAAAAGAAATTAGGATCTATATTTTAGGATTATGCTTTAGGTTTAGGTTCCCGACTGTGACTTAGTTTTAAGAAAAAGCAATACACACCCCCTATTGCATGCTATCCGTCCGGGTGGTGTAACCGGATGGAAAGCAATCAACCAAAAAATATGTATGAAGCCACATATAATATGTGCGCTGATATACGAATGACTTTATATCGGTATATCCAATTTTATATTTTTTTCTTGGTTCTCGTTCTTTTATAACCTTTGTCTTATGTTCTTCGATTAATTTATTTCATTCAAAATGACAATTTATATACTATTAATTTATTTTTCTCAATGATTTGCGTTGTTAAATTTTATTTTTTTTATATGTTGATGTTAAACATCTCAAAAATTTGGAGAGTGAGGCTTCCTCCATTCTGCACACTTCCATTATGATTTTATTGGATCAACTTTCGTCGATTCAATGGTGACCATCCAATTCTCCCTGAAAATCGAGGAAAAGTAGCGGTCGTGTTCAGCATGGAGGATGCATTACTTATAGTGGAATCGACCCGACAGTTAAAATTCCAAAAAGGAAAAAAAAAATGGAACAAGGAGGGTAGATACGAAAAAATCGGAGCCGCGGAAGAGGTCCGACCAAATATCTGCAACGTCCTTTGTTGCCTAAATTTTATGAATACTTGCTAAGGACTCTAGCTGAGTTTGTAAGAGAGACGCAAGTAGGAATAAATGAAAAAAAAAGTTAAGATGCCCAGGCGGCCAAAACCCCAAAATTGTGTAGTTGAATTTTTTTAATTTTGTTTGCCTTTTTGTCTTATCGAAAGTATTGTCGAATGTTTTTTTTCATCTTATTTTAGTCTTAACCCACGGTGGGTCATTTCAGTTGCACCTGTAAGTAAGTGTATATATCTTTCAAAAAAAAAGAATACTGTGATTTCTTTCCGTTTATTTCCTCAGGTATCTCCTGTTCTCTGTGTGTTATTTCTGTAATTATATTTCAGGTGAATTTGTAACCTTCGAAGTTATTTTCGTATTGTTAAAAAAAAAAAAAAAAAAAAAAAAAAAAAAAAAAAAAAAAAAAAAAAAAAAAAAAAAAAAAAAAAAAAAAAAAAAAAAAAAAAAAAAAACAAGGAAAATATGTGTTTTTGTAATTATCTCTCGGCTTTTTCTCTCGTTTTATTTTTTAAAAACAACAAACAAAACTATGTGAGTTTTGGGTGTTGGCTGTGTTTTTTTTTTTTTACTATGTACAGTTTCCCATCAAGTGACTTTTGTTTACTATGTTGTACTAGTGCGTTTAATTTTTTGATGTAAAAGTCTGTGTATGAATCATTTTTTATTGTTTTAAAAAATGTGTAATTTTTTAATTGTAATGAGTAATTTTCAAAATGTAATTCTTAGAGGGTGGCTCCCAAAATATCGAAAAATTCAACCAGTTTTTCCTTTTTTTTTTAAAATTTCAGTAAAAGTAATATATAAGGTGACGTTAAAATTATGAATTGTTCTCTTGCAACCCTTGCTGTCTTTATAAAGTGTTAATGTAATGTTTTTCTTCCTGGGTACTTCACCAACGCAATACAACCAACGTATAATCACTAGGTACAAAAGCCTTGGTGGGACCATACAGAGTTTAAAAACCCTGGGTCATAACCACCAGCGTCCTAATACCTATTTCCTTAGAGACCCTTTCTTCTAGTCTCATTGATTTTCTTTTGGTGCGTTTGGTGAAGATTAACTTTTATAATCTTGTTCGACCCAAATTATTTTACTTACATTTGACCTTAAACTGTTTTCTGACTTGACAGCATCAATATCTGCGTTATTATTGTATAATTTGTACCTAACAAAAAAAAAAAAAAAGAAAAACAAGCAGCAAGTCTCGAGGACTGTGTCCTCGGTTAAAGGGGGGGGAACTGTGCCGAGTTACGGCACAAAACTCTTTTTTTTTATCTTTTTCCCCGCCGATGCGGTCGCATCTCGTCTCAGGACGAGGTGCGCGCGCATCGGCAAGGCATGACGTCACCAGCGAAGGCTCCCGTCGAAACCTCTCGCACGAACGCTGACAGCCATCTTTTAAGTCGCCGTTGGAGTCCGTTCGAGAGTGGTCGCTGAGAGCCAGGAGCTTTAATTTTTCATCGTGTAGTAAGCCTATTTTAAAATCATTGAATTGATCGTTTCCTTTTAAACAATCCCTTTCTCTATTTCTTTTAAATGTAAGAGCCATCTCTCTTCCCTTTTTCTTGATTTAAAAAAATTTAAAAAAAAGTAAGAAGAATGTCAGTTAAACCGTAATCCGTTTCCTTCAATTTCTTTCTAAACCTATCCTGATTGTCACGACCCACTGGGTCTTCTTTTTAATTTTAATTATCCTCTCGGATCCCGATTGTTAAAATCTTTTAAATTTAAAGGGGATCGATTGAGGGTAATAACGAAACTTTGAACATCTTCTTTTAAAAAACCCAAAGCGTTTCAAATTAAACTTTTGCGGCATTCGCAAATTTTGAATAACTGACTTTAAATTTAAAATTTTGCTCGACGTGCACAGAAAAATGATACCCCAAAGGCGGTTTTTTTTAAAGATTAAATAATTTGGAATCACTCAATCAGGAATGCCAAATTTTTTGAAAAAATTTCTCCTTGAACCGCCGTTGGGTATCTTTTTTGTGCACCTCGAGCAGAATTTTAAATTTTAAAATCAGTTATTCAAAAATTTGCGAATGCCGCAAAAGTTTAATTTTAGAGTGGGCGTTCAAAGGACTGTATAAATTGGTCAGTTCACGGCATTGTCTTCTTCAATAAAAGAGTCTAAAAGGCTGGTCCTCCTGAACGCACGTAGTGGGGAAGAATCCACAGCCGAGAAACCGCTGCGTTGCAATGTAGTGCGTTTTTACCTGACTTCCCATCGGACTTCTTATCCCGAACAGAGTATAGTTTGGAACGCTACGCGAGTTTTATCAGAACCGATTGCGACAGATGAGTGCATTGTTGTGTTTGATGACTAACCGTTGACTTCGAACTAAAACCGTCTACAGCAAATTTCAGAGCTGCACTATAATCTCGTTCTTGGTGATACGATGCAAAAATAACAACGTGCGCATACTTAAAACAAGTGCAGCTCAGTGGCGACTTGTGCCATTTGGCAACCATGCAATTTTTCCATTTAAACTTGGGTTAAACAATCGATTCTTCAGCCTCCTGGAAAATCGATTGATTTACATTAATTTAGATAGGACAACACTACTGATGCCAAATTTCACGAGCCAAATCTGGTAAAGCTTACTCCTAAATTCAAGAACAGTAAACGATAAGTCACTTTGTGACGAATAAGATGACTTCATTTTCTATTCCGAGAGCAATAAAATAATTAAAATTTTGAATTTCTTGTAGACGCGACCGTCTTATAGGGCAGAAAATCGGGAGCATAATTACCGCGGAACGTTGTTAAAAGTCATTGCATGTAAGTACACAAGTACGGTCTGTATATAGCTGGAAGAGCTGTGCAGGATAGAGAGGGCGGGGGATGGGGAGAGGGAGGGGGAGGAGGCCTGTATACTCGTTGGCCTACATAATCTGGACGGGGTCTTGTAACTCTGATATGATTAACAGTGCTAGAGAGGCATAAACCATGTTTTAAATGCATTATTACCTTCGCTTTCGTCACAGGCGAAATTTATCCGCGGGTGCCAAGGGGGCCGGTTTGCATGCTTTTGCTTTTATACACCTGAGTTATCGTCGAAAGAATGCAACATTGTAACAGCCGACGTAGACAGACGAATGAAAAGGGCCACACTGACAGTAGTTTATGCGGTACTTTTAAACTTACAGGTTAACACGATTCCAAAGGCAAAACTCTTGGAGATTTCAAGGCAATGAAATGGGCTGCGTATCATTGCCGCCCACTTTTCTCGATTTTATCATTTCCGCCCAGTTTTCAATTCGGCCCACTTTCATTTAAATTCCCGTAATTTTTCATTCATTTGGCAACACCGCTAAAAGAAGGAAAGAAATATTTGAATAACTCACCGGTTGTGGATTAATTAAAGTTTAAGAAATTCGGTGGGTTCATCAGGATCGTCTAGATCATCAGTGACCGTTGGCGGCGTTGGCATGACAGAAGTGAAGGGAGGATCTTTGACCATTGTCAGCTCTTCTGAAACCTGGACCGTTGTAATGTATGGACAAGTGTAGAGTGCATCCGTGGCGTATAGGATCTGTTCTTCCTCTTTCACCTCATCATTTCTTATCGTAAAAACTTCTCTTTGTTTAACCGAGTTTATTTTTAGTAAAATGATAGTTTGCGCTTTCCTTAACTGCGTTATGGCTTCGTGGATATTTGGATGACTATGGTAAAATTCAAATTCTAATTTGCCATTGTAGTTTTCTACTCCATTCGTTGTTGTTATGCAATCCCGAGTGAAAACAGATGCCCACAATGATGGTGGAAAAGTTTTGGAGTGAATATAGTTTTTAGCCACGTAAGAAGCTTTACGGCAGTTGGCATTTTTAGGACAAGCAGCATCAAGCTAGGCAAAAGTCTCGGGAACATCCACTAGCTTTAAATATGAGAGACAGCCAATGTTTTATTTCTAAAATCTATTTATTATCGTCGGATTTATAAAGGTAAGCGTGGAACGGATCTTTATAAGAGTGAATTCGCCTGTACCAACTTTGGCCTGATAAACATCACATCCATTCGATCAACTATCAGTAGTTTACACTCCAGTATCCTATGCGCGGTTGCCAAAACAATTATAAGCAAAATTAAAGTAGGCGGAAATGATAATGTCGCAAAACTGAAAAAAGAAAAAGTGGGCGGAAATGATACGCAGCCATGAAAAGCGGCGCCACTGATACTGGTCGCAGTTGTAAAGTTCATTTTTTTCGAACGATTTGAAATTTGAATGATGCAACTTCAGTTTTAGCTAAATCTCGAAACAAAAACGCCTCGAAAAATGAATCTGTGTTGCAAACTTTTCTTACAGCTACAGTTTTAAGCGTGCCATACGAAGTATATGGCAAGCTTCTTACTCTCGTTTTGCTGTATACAATGAATAATATAATACAGTGAAAGAGGTACCCTCTGGTGGCCGTGTGTGTTTTGGAGATTACGTTTTCAGGATATGAATCAAAAATTAAATGCTCGGGTTGTATTGTGTATTTTCGAGAAATTTTTGAATACGTACAATCAAACACTCAGACACGTTTAAATTTTTCATTTGGAGTCATTTGATGCCTTCGTTGATTTTATTTTGCAGAAAAACGGGGCCCCATTTTACAACTAGTCAAGTTCTCCGACTCTGTTGACTTCAGTTGTCTTCGATGTACACACAGAAAATATACTGAGTTTATACACACACACATAGGTGATTGACCCATGTCAAACAGGTTTTGACACATATATAACACCCGAATCTCGTGAGTATCTCCCCCCGCCCCCTTCCCCGTTACTTCTCTCGGCCGCCTTGGCTCGTCACCACTCCAAACCTCCGATCAGGGGCCCTGAACGAATTAAATGAACGAGTTGTTGAACGCGTATTTTGACTCACTCAACTGTTCCAAGAGCAGGTATACAAACACAAAGGATTCGGACGCGGCTCCCGTGAATCGAACGAAACGTCGCTTTGTGCTGTACACTCACTTAGAACTGAACGGAATCAATAAGCTATCCTTCCTTCCGCCTATAATACATGACTGGACTATCTTATTCCAGCTCTGCTCCCAACGCAACGAACCGAGCTGTGGTCGAGTGGATTCAATTCACTCGTTCCGAATGCGAACGAATTGCTTCCCGCTAGACACACTCTAGTGAATGTGAACGAATTAGTTCTAACGAAATATCGAACGAATTTCCGAACGAATTAGAATGAATTAATTTCACTCATACTCATTACCTGCTTCTTGACCATCCCCTCCCTTCACCAAAGTACCCCTGTTGATTGACTGAACTTTTGCGTTTTCGATCAATCGAAGGTCGAAGTTTGCTATGGACCCATTTTCAAAAATTTGTAACTCCCCATTAAATGATCCTATAAAAAACGTCGGGTCTAAAATGCTTGAAAGAGGAAGCAATTTTCAGAAAAAAATTATGTCTCCTCCAAAAACTTTACTTGAAGGTCGCTTTTAAGCCCCTATTTTTTGAAATGCCAAAATTTTCAGAGGCTGCAAAAAAGGAACGACTTCGAAATTCAGAAAACGCTTAACTATGGGTTTCATCAACCGTTTTCCCTGGCCACCGATTCTCACGCGCCCCGTAAGCGGGGGGGGGAATTTTTCGATTATCAAGAGTTTTGTCCCCCACTCCCACTTTCCGTGGGGGCCCGAAAATGGTTTTCTTTGAAATTAATGGAACCCGCGTGCTTTGGCGTTTTCTGAATTTTGAAGTCGTTTTTTTCTTTGAACCTCTGAAAATGTTGAAATTTAAAAAAAAAAAAAAAAAAATGAGAGGCTCAAAAAAACCCTTTCAAGTGAGCTTTTTGGAGATGACATATTTTTTTCCGAAAGGTGTTTGCTTTTTAAAGCATCTTAGAAACAAAGTTTTAAAATTTGGGTCATTAAATGGAAAGTTACAAATTTTTAAAAGTGGGTCTGCGTCAAATTTTGAACTTGGATATAACGAAAAAAGATATTGACTTCCGGTTTGCGTCAAAAGTCTTGGAATTTTATTATCTTTTTAATCATCTGATTAAAATCGGGGCTCCTCATTTGTAGTCTATAGTATTGGATTTAGGGGTGGTACTTCCCCCTGGGAGTCCGCCCCCCCAAGGGTACCCCCTCGAACATGGGCGCATCCAGGGGGGGGCCAAGGGGGCCAAGGCCCTCCCCCCATAGGAAGTAAAAAAAAGGAGGAAAGGAAAGGATAAAGGAGGAAAGGAAAGGAAAAAGGAGGAAAGGAAAGGAAAAAAGGAGAAAAGGAAAGGAAGAAATGAGGAAAAGAGAAAGAGAGAAGAGGAAAAGAGGAGGAGAGAAAAAGAAAAGATGGGAAAGGAAATGAGTTCAAACAAAGAATCAATGTCATGAAACATATTTTTCCTTGGAGGAACACATCTTTCCCGGTAGCAATGTCCTTAATTGTTAATTTCGCTCGATTTTCTTCTGAAATCTAGATTTCCTGAAGACTCCTTCTTTCTGTTAGCACGATGAAGATTTTTCCGTAATAACAGCATAGTCTCGGAAAATCTCATTTTTCTCGAGAGTTAATTCAATATAGTTTCTGAATAGAAGTAGCCTAATTTTGCGTCTAAGAAGAGCTAAATTTTCAAAATTTTCCGGGGGAGGACCCCCAGACCCCCCATATGAAATGCAAATTTGGCCCCCCCATATAGAAATCCTGGGTGCGCCCATGCCCTCGAAAGATGTCCCCCTCGAAAAAATCGATGGACTTTTATACACATCAATTGAAAGCTCTTGTAAAGAGAAACTATTCAGCGCATATGAACAGTCAAAATATTGATTTGGGCGGAAGTTATGGGGCTTGAAAGGTTTTGACTTTAAGCTCCCCTCCCTCCATCTGCAGTGGACCAAAATTAAAGAACAAGGCGTGTTAAAAAAAAGAGAAAAAGAGGTCTATCGAGTATCGACCCTGAATTTATGAGCTTTTTTGAGGCTATCCGATAGCCCATATTCCTGATGGGAGTTGGATTAACCTCTTTCTGTTTTGCGTGGGTGCCACAACGCATGCCCCCAAACACTAAATAGCAAATAAATTGTAATGAACAAAATTACAATCATATCATGGCACGCTTTACCAATACATAAATTGTATTGGAGATCTCCTACTTGTTTTTTTTTTGTTTGGGGCATGATCGAAGTAAACAGGTCAGTCCGTCCCGACCGGAAACGGAGTTGAGCGTACCTCCACGCATAATGCAACCGCACTGATAGGATTTGCCGCTTCGCCCAAGACGATGATTTCTTACTATTGGAACTTATGAAGAAACGCCGTGTGACTGTCGTTTAAACGGAATATTTCAACAACTGCGGGTGATTAGAAAGTCCCCATCAGCCACATGAAACTCTTCCTTAAACCCTTGTGAATACGTTTTAGTCACTTTTCTGACATTTTTATCATAAGTGGCGGTAGCCACCAGGCCAAGTCCAAAACCCCCGAGCAAGAAGGTGGCGTCCGCGGACACTTATTATACACCGATCAGTTCGTTTTTGTCGATTTAGGCGTTATATGATCTGTTGCCTAGGATTCCAAGAAAACCGCTCATTAAAACCCTATAACACCTGGTACTGTTCGATTCGTCTTGAGGTGTACATGTGCCGCTCACTAATTAGATTTTCAATCGGATAAGTAACAACGGAGATATTTCCAAAAAACATCGATTTATTCGCGTTTTTTTTGCCTCTTGCCGATTCACTTTTGCGGTTCGCACCCTCGTTTTTGCGCACAGATAGCGAAATAACGGTAGATGAAACCCCCATATAACCTGGTATAAAAAGATTCGTTAGGCTCTTCTGAAGGTTTTAGGCCAGGTCTCGTTGAATTTTGAGCAATATCAAGGAAGATAGCTTTAATTGAAATTAGCGTAAATTCAGAATTTTCGCGTTTCGGCCGCTCGTTTTTTGCTCTCAGATTGCGGAATAACGGTAGATGAAACCCCCATATAACCTGGTATAGAAAGATTCGTTAGGCTTTTCTGAAGGTTTTAGGCCAGGTCTCGTTGAATTTTGAGCAATATCAAGGAAGATAGCTTTAATTGAAATTAGCGTAAATTCAGAATTTTTGCGTTTCGGCCGCTCGTTTTTTGCGCTCAGATTGCGGAATAACGGCAGATGAAACCCCCATATAACCTGATATAGAAAGATTCGTTAGGCTCTTCTGAAGGTTTTAGGCCAGGTCTCTTTAAATTTCGAACTGTATTAAGGGAGATATCTGTGATTGAAATTAGCGTAAAATCGCCATTTTCCATTCAAACAGTCAACCGTTTCGCCAGATAGATTCGAGGAGCTTGCTCCGTGCCGTGCCAGGATGGATAGAGAATGAGAGAATTGATAGATGCGAGTGCTGCTATCTGCCGGCGACTATCCGCGACCGCATTGCCGGCACTGCCTCTGTAGCCGTAAGAGTAGATTTTTGTTTGTTTTCTTTTATTCGTACCTCGTCTTTAATTTCAATGTTATGATATGGAGGTTTCAACGATTTGACAATAAACAGTTCTCTACTTTCCCTCTAAATATTCTTCGTTTAAGTAGTTTTTTCCTTAAGTTCTGACTTTGCTCGGCCATTCTTGCCGAGACAGGGCTGTTGTAAGATGTTTAGTGTTAACGTTTGAGGTTAATTGAGCAGTGTTCCCAAACTTTTGTTCTTTTTTTAATCATTACTCATGTCCTTTATTCTTTATTAGTGACGCATTAAGAGATTATTTCAATCAACTATAACCCACCCACTTGCTTCCTAATAACTTCCAGATGTTTGTTCGTGGAATGTTGTGGCGACGGCCGATCAACTTATTTCTCAGTGCTCAACCCATCTTTCAGTTCTGTACTTAACTCAATCTAGTTTTTATTATTTGTTTTACAAACGCTCATCCACTTCTTTAAGCCAAGAATTCTTGAGTTCGGGTGTGTAGTGAACTCAGTCACAGTGCCACGAATCAGTTTGTTGCCATATTGTCCCTTCTGATCAAAGAGAATGAAGTTTAATGTTTTTAATTGCAAGTTTTTGAACCAGACGTCAGAGCCACTTTCAAAGTTGTGGTTCTTATAACCGATGGCAACTAGTTAATACTGATTGGTTTCAATGGGTTGGGATGATTAAAATCCTTGGTGGTTTTCAAAGGTGTGTTCCTCAAGGAGTGATTTCATGTTGCATCTCACTTTAACTGTCTCGTGCCGTTACAGAAGTAGTAACGCTGTCAGTATCTTTATTTCACTGCTACTAGCAATGAATTCTAAAATTGGACTTTTCAAACGAGAGTCTCTTTTTAGAAAATTTTATTAGTAGTCAGCTGTATTCTGCGTCAAATCGAAAAAAATCAGAGTGTAGGAAATGCTAGTTGGGGTATTATTAAAACTCAAGTCTTTCAAGTAAGTTACATTAATTTTAACTTCAAACTCTACTATTAACTCTGTCTTTCAATGGATTTGTGTATATTTATCTTCAACAATTTTGGTGATAAAATAGCTAGGTCATTTCAGGAAAGATTGCTGATGACAGCTCTTTATGTACATGCGCGGAGGGACGCATTTTTGTCTTATGCACAGAATTTTGTGGATAATGTTTACAGCTGGGTCCTTTGTCTGCATTGTTGCATACACTTGGAGTGTGCTTTGCAAAGCTGTCATTGGCAATATTTTCTTGAATAAACACTATCGAGATGATCAGAAATGTAAGCAAATCTATTTTGACATAACTCGGCTGATAATTTTTGTATGCAGCAGCTAGTACTTAAAGTTCTTACCAGTGGTGAAGCGTGTAGTGAGGCATTGTTGCATTTTGTTCATTTAAAACCTTTCAAAAGATCGAACTTCTGAGAGTTCTACACACCCAGCAGCTCAATATTTTTCATGGGTTTAAATGTGCACAGTACAATGTTGTCACATTGCAGTATTTTGTGAATCCCATGAACTCGGTAGCGCAAAGATATCCGTGTACTCAGCTCGCTGAGTACTCACATTATTTTCATTTTTAAAATCATGCAATACTGATCCTTGTTCTACAGGGTGGGGCGTAGAGATCTGACGATTTTCAAAAGGCTATGAATAAAGAACTATTTGACTTAGAGAAAAAACTTTTTTTTATTGAATTCAGTACAGAATGCCGTTTTCTTACATTAAGTTTTAAAAATTACATCTCGCAGATGTTGACCGTCAGCGTCAATACACTCTTGAAGTCGATTTCGAAAGGAATTCACCGCTCTTTCGCACATTTGTATGGGTATGGGAAGACAACGTAACTGTCACTGTTAATTCGAACCGATATGTTTCCATGTTGGAAGACTATGTGCAGCCCATGTTGGAAAATTTAGCGGAAGAAAATGATTTAGGAGACGTCTGGTTCCAACAGGATGGAGCAACAGCTCATACTGCTCGCATTTCCCTTGCCGCTATGCGGGAAATGTTTCCAAATCGGTTGGTCTCTCTCAGAGGAGATTTACAGTGGCCTCCGCGATCTCCCGATTTGAGCATTTGTGACTTTTTTTTATGGAGCTACCTTAAGGAAAGGGTTTTTAGGAGTCGCCTCCATACTTTAGAGAAATTGAAAGTGCGAATCAGAGAGGAAATCGATAATATACCTATACAAATGTGCGAAAGAGTGGTGAATTCCTTTCGAAATCGACTTCAAGAGTGTATTGACGCTGACGGTCAACATCTACGAGATGTAATTTTTAAAACTTAATGTAAGAAAACGGCATTCTGTACTGAATTCAATAAAAAAAAGTTTTTTTCTCTAAGTCAAATAGTTCTTTATTTATAGCCTTTTGAAAATCGTCAGATCTCTACGCCCCACCCTGTATTCAGGGTACTGGAAACATTTTAAACTCTTTAACTCCATGCCTGCTGAATTTCAAATACTGTCCCTTTAATAATAAAAACTATTAGTAGTCAAGTATCAGAAAAAGTTTAGTATTTTGAAATTCATAAAGGGAATTTTTTCCTCGTGTAGAATTGACTTAGCTTTTCACCAGTGACATTCAAATAAAATTGAATGACAGTTGATGTGAAAGAACGTAGGTAAGTATCCAAATGTCTGTAAGTATCGAAGTATGTAAGTACTTATTGTACCTACTCAACACAGTGACTAATTGCCTCTAAAATTTCAGAAGCTCCTGCCCTAATGTTATCTCTAGAAATTAGGTAAAGCTTAAAGAAGAAGATCTTAGCAACTTAGCTTTTTTTCTACTATTGCTTGTAATAAGAAAAATAAAATGCATAGTGGGGTGAGAGATGCGCTTGCCATTTCATTCTGCTCTATTGATGTGCCTTATGATGGAATCAACTTTATTATAATCATTGCTTTGGAAACACATCTTTGTCAAAATATCTCTTTATAACTGGCCCACCTCAACTTCAACCCCTAAAAATAGGAGTAAATCCCAAACGGGCATGATATCTTTCACCAAAACTATCAGTAAACCTCAAGTAAACTCGTGGCGGCCAAGATCCAAAAACTTCTCCAAACCTCTCCCTTTTACTACCTTCCTCTTTCCTTCCTTGATCTCCTCTCTTTAAAAACGTTTCTTTCAAAATCCGTTATTTTAACCTTATCTGTGAGATGCATGGTTGTGCATGAGGTCTCTCAGATTCAACTTAAAAAACTGGCTGATATCAAAGCAACCAAGTCCCCTCCCCTCCCCTCTTCCCACCCTTTCTACTCAGCCTGTGTTTCTTCTAGCCCCTTACTATTTTTTGTCCCTACCGCACTTTTCTTCTGCTTCCCCTTCTACTTCACCCTCTCTATAGTTCACCCCCCAAAAAAGAAAAACAAATTTAAAAAGAGTCATGAAAACCAACTTGGCGTTGTCCAGCCAACTTAGAGTTTACTAACACCATATTGGCATTTGCGGGTCAACGTCAAGTTGTTTTTCTGACTCTTTTTAAATTTGTTTTTCTTTTTGGTGGGTGAACTATAGAGAGGGTGAAGTAGAAGGGGAAGCAGAAGAAAAGTGCGGTAGGGACAAAAATTAGTAAGGGGCTAGAAGAAACACAGGCTGAGTAGAAAGGGTGGGAAGAGGGGAGGGGAGGGGACTTGGTTGCTTTGATATCAGCTAGTTTTTTAAGTTGAATCTGAGAGACCTCATGCACAACCATGCATCTCACAGATAAGGTTAAAATAACGGATTTTGAAAGAAACGTTTTTAAAGAGAGGAGATCAAGGAAGGAAAGAGGAAGGTAGTAAAAGGGAGAGGTTTGGAGAAGTTTTTGGATCTTGGCCGCCACGAGTTTACTTGAGGTTTACTGATAGTTTTGGTGAAATCACCTATACAATAAAGAAATTCAGTTGAAACGACAGGTAGTCGGCATATCTCCATAAGCGCCCATTATAAGATAATTCTCATTTGGGCAAAGCCACGTATATACGTCTCAAAGGCAGCAACATAATGTTGAGTGGCATGACAATTTTCCTAAAACCCTAGTGAACAAGTTTTAGTCACTTGTTGGACGTTTTGATCGACTATAAGAGAGGAATTGGGATTTAACAACAGCTTGTCGGCATTTCTCCATATAAGCTTGAATCTTGGAAAAATTAGCTCTTGGGCAAAGCCGCCTTAGTGTAAACATAGGGGTCGCCATTTCTGGTGAATCGCTAAGGGACTGACCTGTTTACTTAGATCATGGTTTGGGGTGAGAAACGTACACGTACATGGAGCATACATACGCAGGTGACATTATTTGAGCTAAGTTTACCTAGAGACCCTGAATATTAGAAACTCTCGCCATAAGGGCTATAGATTGTAATGGGTCTCTTGCAAACTTTTGCTACAACGATTAAGAGTGTTAAATCTAGTGTAAACTTGCCCGAAAAGTCCATTGGTGGCATCAAAAAGTCATAAAATGCAAAGATAAACTCACAAGAGGCGTTTAATTAATTCCAAGATGGCTTATAAATATAGAGCAATTTGTATGCATGTACCACGAACATCCAAGGATAGCCAACCTCACAATATCCATCACAACCAATCACAACGTAAACAAACACATAACCTCTACCTCCAGTGAGGTTGTCAAAGTTGACCAATGACCATCCTTTCGGATGTTCACGGTGCATGCATACAGATTGCTGGATATTTTTCCGCCATCTCGGATTTCATAAACGACTATTGTGAGTTTATTATTGCATTTTATGACTTTTTGATGCCACCAATGGACTTTTCAGGCAATTTTACATTTGATTAAACACTCTTAATCGTTGTAGCAAAAATTTGCAACAGACCCATTGGCTGCTGAATTTTAGGCTGTCACGGAGCTAAAGGAGGCGTACTGTGTGCTATCTCTCCATCAGATGACCGTTGGAATATTCGAGGAGGCGTTTTTCGATATTAAAATTTACGGGATTTCAAGACTTTAATCGGGTTTAAAAGCATCCATCGTACGGTTTTAAACTACCATACTTGTATTCTTTGCAGCAAACTTTGATTCTTATAAATAACAAAATTAACTCCTTGCCACAAGCGCCGTGCATAAGAACGCCTCCTCGGCAAATTCAACCAATCATAGAGTGGACACCTTCTTCGCCTCAGTGGACTTGTTCTTCTTCACATGGCGAGCGAGACTCTTTTACGTACATCAGGGACTCAAAGTTTACTTTGAGAGGAGCATGGGCGGGTTCAGGAATTTGTCTTTCTCTCTCTCCTCCCATTAGACCGCGTGTGTTAGAAAAGGACGGAGATAGGGGCTAAAAACACGTGATGGCCCCCGCTGCTATCCTTTTCAAACGCATGTATTCAAATTGAAGGAGAGAGAGACAGATAAATGTCAGTATCCGACTATCCGCCCATGGAGAAGACTGAGTTTAAAAACTTTTTTTTTTTTTTTTTTAAATAGTCTCATCATTATTTGTGCAGCATTTCACATCAGAATTGATGGTCCATTCGCCTACGGCAAAACTTTCCAAGAGCTCGATTACCCATGAATCAATCGATGAATCGATAAATCAAAGATAAGTGCGCCTTGAATGAAAATATTTACTTTCATTGCGAGGCAACTTAACTCGACGACTTCGCTTCTTGAGCCTTGACTCGATCCGAGTCAACCGCTTCGAAAGGTCACTAGCATTTAACAAACCCTTCCCGCCCCTTTCTATTCTTCAGCTCCAACTCTATCACAAACCCCCCCCCCTTCCTTTTTCCGACTTTCAGCCCTCTTCTCATAGTTTTATACCCCCCCCCCCCCCGGCCCCCTTCCTTCATTTTTCTTTCTCGACGAGACTCGACGCGACGCGACGCAGGGATGACGTCTATGACGACAACATAATCAACCCTATTAAAATGCCGGGGATCGGGCCGAGGCGAGGCCTCCTCGCCCAAAACAATGTTGCCGAATCTATAAGGAGTGTCACTTGTCAGACAGCATATAGCATGACCGTGTATGCGCATCGCTGCAAAATAAACGGATTGAAATTATACATCTGACAACGCAGCTCTCTTGTCGCGCCAAGAGTCAGGAGCCGAGACTGCGGAAAACGCCTATAAAACTGAACGAGCGAGCGAGGAACAAACGAGGTTGCCAAATTTCAGCGGGGAAGACAAAAAAAAAAAAAAACCAACGTTCAACATTTAAGATGGGTCAGAAGCTCAGTCTCAGAAGATGTACAGTCAGCGAATTAAATGATGTCAATTGGCTCCTTAGATTTTCCTCGGGTAGGCCAGGCCACCTGCAATGCTTAAATTCATTGTGATAAGTACCATTCAGTTCTTGCGTATCTGAACCAAAATCTAAGGAGAGTTGACTGCCATTATTCAATTCGCTGACTGTAAAAATCGACAATATTGCAAGAGACTGAATTTTGGTGCTTTTCAATAAGAAAATAAAATTACTCCGTTAGCTGGAAACTATAGGGGATATTTTTGGTTTCTAAAATTCGTTTCATGTTTCCAGATATGCGATTTTGGTCCAGATTAAATTGTTTTAAAAGGAAATCCCGCACTAAGACTAGTAGTAGCGATTCGTGCAATCTAACAACATAGCATTTGGTTCATTAAAACTCACAAAAATATCGAACACTATCAAGGAATCGGCGATGACCATTGAATTCGACATTTTCTTTGGGTTCAAATTGGCACACTTCGCCACTGATTGAGACATCAAAACTCCCACGGTTTTTGGCTCCTTCAGACACGCAAACGTAACTCTAAAACTTAAGGGGACACTTGGGAAAAAACCCAAAAGCACTTTTGTTTTCAGCTCGTAAAGTAATTTCAATTTCGATCTATACTAAAATTACCACATTTTCGACCCTTGCAACCGCCCCACGCCACGCAGAAAAAATCCCGCATTTAAATTGGCTAAATTTAGCGACGCTGTCACAATTTTCGGCTATACTCTGTTCCAGATAACATTGCACCTGAGTCGGACGACCTGCACCTGAGTTGTCCAAGGTTCTATTGTCCGGCTTGGAGCCGGACCCTTTTTCCACACATAGTGAACGACTCCCAGCAGAAAAATTGAATTTTTTTGTGCTTACGATTTTTGAATTTTTGATTTAAAATTCGTATTCTGCTGAACGTCTCGAGAAAATTGATACCAAACTGTTGGGAAAAAAATGCATGCTTAATACATATGAGGCGGACATTCAATCAGAAGAATTGCGCATCATATTTACTAAACGTGAATTTTTCTCCCGATAATTTGTTATCGATTTTCTCAACACGTTCAGCAGAATACGAATTTCAAGTTAAAAATTCAAAACTCGTAAGCACACAAAAATTCAATTTTCTGCCGGGAGTTGTTCACTATAGCTGTGCGAAAAGGTTCAGACCCCGAGCCGGACAATAGAGCCTCGTACAAAAAGACTACCCTGCTCAGCGTTCGAGAAAGCCATGGCTCAAGACGCGCTGTTGCCATTTACGGTTTTAATTCGTCTGACTCAGGTGCAATGTTATCTGGAACAGAGTATAGTTTTTTTCTTCCTAATTTTTGACAGCAAGAACAATAAAAGACAAAAACAAACCACAAAAAAAAAACAAAAACAAAAACAAAAGCAGAAAACAGACATGGAAATATTCCGGTGATTTCAAAAGACAATTTTTAGAGGCCGGATTTTGAAGCCGGCCGATGCTCTTGAGATCGAAGAGCCTTAATATACTGAACTAATGGGGGCCTTTTTGTGTTGCCTGTACGCCCTACTTTTCACAGCTGGTTCTCATACATTGGCCATATTTGGTGGTAGCTGTTACCACATTTTTCGGCTGGATTTGTCTTTTTTTCAAAGTTACCGTAGATTTTTCTTTTCACCACATATAAAGCTGTGACAAACACTAAATGTAGGTAAATTAGAAAATGATTATTTTAACTCTGGCCCCTTTCACAGTTATTTTCTGAATTGAAATAGCGGAAATAATGCTATGTCTCTGTTATAATCCATGTAAAAATGAGCCCATTAATTCAATTCGTCAAAGAACTAGGCAGGTATTGAGGCTTTTAAAGATATTGCAGAATTACCGAAGCGCAGAAGAATTTCCGACGAATATAGACATTAGACACCATACAAAGTTGGCAGGAGACACCGAGGCAGCAAAGTTTCTGGTCTGATTTCTTGATTTCTTTGATCAGTGATGTGATCATAATGATCATATTATATCGGCGGGCCCATATCCATCCCCACTAGTCTGGCAACATTGTAAGAAAAAAGAGTCTGGAAGTCTTCGACCTGGGGCTCTCGGCCTCAGCTTTCAGCGTAAGCTTTTTTAATGAGCTTCACTGTCTGGAAATTGATACGATCCTTCAACCCCAAAGCCCTCCTCCTCCTCCTTGTTGAATTCACAACCCTTGCGGTTAAGGACCCGCGAAACAACATTCTTTGTGTATTTCACGAAACCTTTTCGGCAGGATCACTGATGCCGTTGCTAGGTTGTTTAAGACAAACAACTGAAATTATTTGTAAGCACTGTTGTAAGGTGTTCCTTGAATACGCAACTGTCGAAATTTCTGGAGGGTTATACCAAGGTCCATATACATAAGGTCTGGCTGGTAGCGCCAACTCTGGAAATCCAATGTTTGGGAACCCATACCCCCATCTACTTTAACATTCTTCCCGAGTTCGCCGCCATCTTGGATCAATGGTTTTTAATGGAGAAGTAGTTCCCAAACTGCGGACCAACGAGGGGAGCCGAAAGCTACCGGCCAGACCTTATGTACATGGACCTTGGTTTATACAGCGCGCCGAACGCCGGGCAGAGACAAATAGAGACCCAGCACACCGCATGCTCCCCGTGTTATTAGAAAAGTGAAGCAAGTTTAGCGGTCACAGTTTTGTTCGGGAGTCACCGGCTGCAACGATAAACAGTCGCCTACTGTTGAGTGGTGAGCTCAACAAAAGGCTGTGATTGGTCCGCGGTCCCGGAAACGGAAACAGGTTTTGCTTGTCGAATGCAAAACAGGCGCTCATCAGTCAACAGTAGGCGACTGTTGGCTGTTGTTTCGATGAGTTCCGACCAAAATTGAGCCCTGAAAACTGAAAAGTGGACACCTGTCGCAAGCTTTGTGGTGAGTCTCTTTTTGTCTCTGACGCCGGGTGACATTTTGCTGACAATAGAGGGTTTTAGTAACGGCGGCATCGGGTGATGAGCGTTCCAAACAAAGACAGTTTGTCTCTCTCGCTCTCACGTAACCCCCATGTACTACCATCTCACTCTAATTTCAAAAAACGTAAATAGAGACATCTTTCGTGAAATTTTTTGGCTGAAATGAATTCTTCGAGGCATTTTAACGCGATTTTGATCATAACATATCGTAAACCAAGGCTCTGTATACGAATTTCGAAACTAGAAATAAGAGATGGGTATAAGGTGTGTGACCCAAAGGTGGCCCGGCTCTTAAGGTGGCCCACCTCAGCTCATTTCAGTTAATTACACGAATTGACGATAAATGGCGTTAGTGCTGAGTAGCAGGATGCTATCGCTTCCCCTACTCCAAAAATCAAGAGCATCGGGGGATTCAGTCGACGCGGAACTGTGAAACGTCCATTTTTGCAGGTCTTCAGCTCATTTTCATGGAAGTAAACAATCGTAAAAGCTAAGCCCTTAAATTGATTCCACATTTGACTTTCAT
This sequence comes from Trialeurodes vaporariorum, assembly GCA_011764245.1. NCBI lineage: Eukaryota > Metazoa > Arthropoda > Insecta > Hemiptera > Aleyrodidae > Trialeurodes > Trialeurodes vaporariorum. The sequence continues at coordinate 254,833 of VMOF01000379.1, forward strand.
ATCATCATAATCATTATTATTTCTGGTGTAAGTAGGGTCTAGATTCCTTTTTTGAACTAGAAAATAGCATTTGAATACTTATTAATGAGATTTAAAAGGGGGTGTTTACCTTTAGATGCATCAAAAATATTAGGTGTGGCCACCTTAGGTGCATGTTTTGCGCGATGTCAAAACCCTAGTTTTTTTCAAACGCAAAAAAAAACTCAAAAACAAGCACATTTCAAAAAAATGAAATTAACATATGATAGCCGACTGTCTTAATAGTAAATTGACATGTTTAGTTTTTTTTTTTTTTTTTTATCTCTCATGACTTATACGTGCATATTGGCCCCAAGCAAAGGTATGGCCACCTTCGGGTCACTTACCTTACATGGGGTTTACGGGAAAGTGAGTGAGATAGTTTGGAACGCTGCACGAGTTTTATCACGACCGATTGCGACCGATGAGTGCATTGTTGTGGTTGATGACTAACCGTTGACTTCGCACTAAAATCGTCTATGGGTCTGTTACAAACTTTTCTTACGGCGATAAAGTGGGTCCATTCATATGTTCACGTAAAAATCACATTGAAAGCATCGAGAAGTCTTAAAATGGGGCTATAGGTGAAAATTTTCAAAAGTAAATTGCACTGGAATTTTGAACTTGATTTCGTCAAACATATTGCTGCGCATTTTTGGACATTTTTCGTTTAGGATTGTTGGTCATTTTTCGATTTGAACATTTAAAGCCTGTTGGACATTTTTTGGAATTGGACAAAGTTAGTTTTTGGATATTTTCAGTTTGGACTCATGGCTATGTAACGTGGGCAAAAGGGTCGCCAAAACCCGCAGCTTGTGACCCCTCTATCGATTCAGCTTGGCGAATGGAGTCGATCGCTCTTAAGGGTTTGCATATCTTTTGAAACTGGGGCCACTTCACTGGCAGCTCATGGCTACGCAACATGGGCAATAAAGGTGATGTCGAAAAATCCCAGCTTGTGATCCCTCTATCGATTCAGCTTGGCGAATATAGTCAATTTCTCTCAAGGGTTTTCATATCTTTTGAAACTGGGACCGCTTCACTCAACTCATGGCTAAGAAAAATTTGCAAGAAGGTGTGATGTCACCACAACCCAGCTTGATTTGATTTGGGCCACAAGATTTGACGGACTCAGATCTTGTCACCTCAGAAGGACACGGATGTGATTCTTCTCTCTTTCATTTTTCCTTCTTCTTTATCTTCCATCTTCGTTCATGGGGCCTTAATGGCGTATGACGGACACTTAAACTGCTTTGAAAAAAATAATAATAATAAATATATAATCGATACTTTTTCAAAGGTTCTAATGAGGAAAAAAAGTTACATTAGAATCTTCACGAGCCGCTATGCAATACTGCTCTCCATGAATTAGTATTATTTATCCCCCTCCATGGAAGTGAAAAAAAAAAAAAAAAATCCAGCGAAGTTCTTCGAGGTACATGAATATTAGATGTCAAATTTTGATGATGGAGGGACATGATGTTATACACTACACCTGAAACCAGTCGATTTGCCCAAAAACAGACTTCGAGGAGGGTGCGGAAGAAAGTTGATTTCCAATTTAGATGCTGAGGCCCCGGATGGAATTCTCAGGTTTGATACCGGCATTATTTAGCGACGTGTTCTGCAGGATGCCTATGGGAGCAGATTCGACGGTGCTGACGCGGGGGACGCGGAAATCTGTAATTACGCAAGGGCGTGTCTCAGGGGACGGACGCGGACGACGCGACGCGACGTCGATCGGTATAAAGGAGCGCGGGGTCGCGGGGTTGGAATCGGAGAGGAGAGGAGAGGAGGTGATTGTGACCGCGAACAGACTGGTCGCACACGAAGAAAAAAGAATTGCGTGAACGGTGGATAAGGAGCCACGAGCTACACATTTATCTAGAGTATCAGTATAGTATGGGTAACCTAATGCGGAACCACAATGGAGGATTTTTAATTTAGGTTTAAGGTGTAATGGGGCTATTGCACACTTTTTCTATAAGCGATTTAATAGTCGATTTTGGCGTAAAAACCTCAAAAAATAACGATGGCGGTACTAAAAACTTCCAAAATCCACTCCTAAACTCAATAAACGCAGTTATTTGCGCGAGCGTAATGGTGGCCGAAGGCACTAACAATGGGAGATTCCTATCTTAATTTCGTCACTCTTTCTATGTTGACAAGGATGATTCACAGAGTAATTAGTCATCAGAGTGATGATCCACATCCGATGAATGGTGCCGCAACACCTAGTGACACCGGTGTCAAATGAAAGTAGTCTCTTATTGGTCACTTCTTGATGGAGTTTCAGAATTGTTAGATGGGAATCTCCCATTGTTAGTGCCTTCGGCCACCATTACGCTCGCGCAAATAACTGCGTTTATTGAGTTTAGGAGTGGATTTTGGAAGTTTTTAGTGCCGCCATCGTTATTTTTTGAGGTTTTTACGCCTCAATCGACTATTAAATCGCTTATAGCAAAAGTATGCAATAGCCCCATTTGCCCATTTATTCCAGAGACAAATAGAGACGGAACAATAACTGGCTGCAGGAAGAGGCACGCAAAATCCCTAAAGGCCGAATGGGTCTGTTGCAGTGTTGCTGCTTCCTTTTTCAGTTTTGGGAGCCACCTTGACCGGCACGTTTTCTTTTTAGGGGCCATGGCGGAGAAATATCGAGCAATTTGTATGCATGCACCACGAACATACATATACATGGATGGCCAACTTTGACAACCTCACTGAAGGTAGAGGTTATGTGTTTGTTTACGTTGTGATTGGTTGTAATCGATATTGTGTGAGGTTGGCTATCCTTGGATGTTCGTGGTGCATGCATACAAATTGCTCGATATTTATAAGCCATCTTGGATTTCATTAAATGCCTCTTGTGAATTTATTATTGCATTTTATGACTTTCTCATGCCACCAATGGACTTTTCAGGTGTAAAGTAGAGTTATCATTCTAAATCGTGCTAGCAAAAGTTTGCAACAGACCCATTCTCACAGATTCCCACGTAGTTTGATGGAACGAACAAAGGATTGAAATACTGATAAGAGCTTCATTTTTCTCCCGAATACTTATGTTCAGATTCTAAATCTCGTTTTTTGGCAACCTCGACCAAAAATATAGGACAGTTACAAGGGTAAAAAAGTGGCGTTTTTTATACAGAAAATGAAAGTACTTGATGAGCTGAGAGCAAAGGTGCCTTTGGTTTTTTCCTAAGTATGTCCCGCTCTTGGAAATCCACTTTTGCTAAGTTGCAAAAAATCCCGAGTGTTTTGACTTAATGAAGCAGGATTCGCCCTTTTAGAATAATATATTTTGGGTCAGAATCGAACCTCCCGGGGATTATGAAACATACTCACCCGTAGTAAGAAACGAAAGACACACATAATTTCATCTCACCGATTATACTTTCATATTTACCTGCTCAAAAACACCTTCATTCAGACCCCAGCAACTACCTCATTAGTGAAAGTGAGGAGATGATTACTGGCTAACTTGGATTTGCAAACTGAAAAACACCAACATTCAAATTCCGACCCTTGTAACTGCTCCACTAGTGAAAAAGAGTAAAACCGGAGTTTCGAAATGGATTCTGCCGATCAAATTACTTCTGTCAAGCCCATTCGATTGTTAAAAAGTGATTTTCAAATCCTCACAGAAAATATAGACAAAAAAACTTCAAAACCTTCGGTTGGAAAATAACCCAGTAAAATACTTTAGTTGAGCCAACCAAAACTTTGGTTCACTCAACAAAATCTCGTACACAACCTTTGGTTAGCTCCAGTGGCGTAGCGTGCAATTTGGCAACGTTGTAATGTATCAATTTATACCCATTAAAAAGATCGAACTATAGGGTGTTCGGTGAACACCTTTGCATTCGACCTTTTTATATGGGATTAAATGGACACAGAATACAACGTTGACAGATTGCACGCTACGCTACTGGTTAGCTCTAATAAAGTCTTTTGCTGGGTAATGTTTCTACCAAAGGGTTTGTCAACGCTACCAGAGTGTTTTCTTTTAAGGTTTTTTCTATGATGGACCCGACATATCGTTATTTTTAAAAGCACATCACATTTTGAAGCGAACGGTTCTGCAGACATTTGCTAACGAAATTCCTACACGCATAACTCTTGATAAATTTTAATTTTTTTACTAAGTAAATGAAATTTTGCTTAATTGCGTGAAACTTAGCACGTTACAATCAAATTTTGTCTCAACTTTCCCTCCAGACTCAATTTTCCTTCGGAAAACTGAAATTATCTGCACCTAACCTAAAATTTACGATCCAACGGACACCAAGTGAAAACTAGGAAAGTTGAGGAAGAACCGTAGAAGCTGGAGTAAAACTGATGAAAAATTCGGATTCCTCGACTAAATTACGCGTAAACAGGTCATTCATTCAAAGTTCCTGTAGGTTTCAGAATAATTTGTCAAACTTTTTCTCAATTATCCATAAGGAGAATCTGTTAGCATATGTCTTGTCCATAAGGAAAGTTCGTTAGCAAATGTCTGCAGTTCGTAAAAATCCACATTTTTAGCATTTTTTTACCTCAAAATCGTTTTGGTTTCCCAGCTCATCCGCGAGAAATTTGAATATTAGACGCACTGTGCGATGCCGGCAAGGTGGCAGGTCAGCCGGCAACGGAAAAAAGAGGGGGCGGAGAGAGAGGGGAGGGGGAGAGGGAGGGGGAGAGGGAGGGTAGGAAAAAAATTGAAATTGGTGGTAATAATCGAAGTGGTGAATTATTTAGACGCAACGGCACGCGAAAGTATCGTAGGCCATGCTCATGCGGTTTCGCCTCGGACCCGGTGCTTAAAAACATAACCTCTCAAACCTTGAGTAGTCCATAAATTTGGATTTATGGCCCCTCGCCGGTTTCCGGCACATTCCGACTTGGACAAGAGCTTCGGCACTAGCGTGCTAGAGCCGGCCGCCCGGACCCTTCAGGCCGCACCTTGAAATTAACGAGGGATTTTTCAAGCCAAGAAATTTTCAGACTTCAAGCAGCAGCGGCTCGTGCAATGTGGCAACAATGGATTTCCTCCATTTAAAACTGTGTAAAATAATCGATTACTTGGTGAGGCGTAGCGCCTCAACTAGTATCGATCTTTTTGCATACGTTTAAATGGCAAAAGTGCACGGTTGCCAGATTGCACGAGCCGCCACTGACTTCAAGCCACTCGCTATATCAGCAGGCTGATTATGAACGATTACGCATCATTCAAATGGGCGGAGCCAGCAATTTGGCAACTGTGGATTCTTCCCATTTGAATGTATTAGATATAATCGATTCGGAGTTGGGCCATGGCCCCCTCATGAATCGATTGTTTCTCATACATTCTAATGGGACCATGCATTCATTCGTATCGTGAATCCATCGATTCGATGATCGATACGTTTTATTGCAATGGGTGGTCAGGTGGTGTCATTTCGATAGGAACTCTTCCATCTCTGCAGAAATTCACCGATAGCTCCAGGTGTCATCGGTGGAATGGGGCTCTTGCAAACTTTGGCTACGGGTGATCGGAGAGATGATTCTTGCTTAAGAACTTTTAAAAAATGAGGATGAATACACTAAAAAAGCACAAAATTCGCTCTCAGAATCGGGCTTAATGGCGGAGCTACGCAGGTGTCGCAGGTATCAAGGGAAATTCCTATCTAATTTGAGACATAACGTAAATAAAGTGACAAATTAGACAGGAATCTCGTATTATAACCGCGTAGCTCCGCCATTATGATCTTCCTGGTCCAGCTGTTTCCTGACTTTATTACGGAATTTTAGACTCTTTTAAAGTGATTTTCGTGATTTATGTTGGCAAATCAAAGAATATTAATTTGCGCTTATAAACAAAAAGTTTTCAAGAGCCCTATTTCCGCAAATATGATATGGACATGGGCGCCCGCAGAAAAATTTCCAAGGGAGGGCAACATTTTTGAACCCCTATGAAAGGTGCTGGAGACACCCCCCCCCCCCAAGTGTGTAATAGTGTACAATTATTAACCCATTGTAGGATGTATCAAATAATAATAATAATAATTTTGACGTATTTGATATAATGGATAAAGGGACAACAGATGATAACGATAGTAAGAAAAATGTATAATTTTACTATTCCTTGCAAAATATTAGTTAAAATTACAAAATAAACTTACAATGAAGTTTGTCAACTATTAATTCTTACTCTTTTGATTAACACTTCATTTTCTTTTATCCTTTCAGTTTTTATCGTGAAATTTTGACTTTTCTGAATTCCATAGGCGGGGGGGGTGCCCCTTCTTGCCCCCCGCTTCGGGCCCCCATGGATATGGAAGTGCTTTTATCGGAATGGAATCTAGCAGAATAACACCACCCATACGAATAACACGTTCCAACAGCGATGACTAGATAGTGAGGTAAACGCATGACTGTGTAGCCAGATTTCAGGTTAAAAGTCGTGTATTGTACATTGGTTCTTATGGACTGCATGCGGCCTAAAACAGTACATGTGGCAACATTGGTTCATGAAACCGCCACGTGCACTTCTCTGGTTGATGGTTGACATTCCTTGGCTCCTCACGTGTAGCATACAATGCGGCCATGACAATCAGAAGACGAATGCTCGGGAAACGGACACCAGGGTCAGTCCAGGACGCCTCGGTTACTTTATGAAACTCTCTGTTATAGGATAGTTTACTAAAGTATAGTATAGTCTTGGTCTGTAGAATAGGAACTCTGGAACTATACTAGACTAAAACATAGACAATAGCACATTCAGTCCAGTCAATCTATACACATCACTTTTCCAGGAGGATGCCAGAGTTATTGTACGACTCCTTTGCCCTTGAGAAGTCGATCTTATAAAGAGGCCTTGGCTATTGACCACTGACCCTGCAGTCCCTGCACTCAACGGGTCACAAGTCACGTAGACACACGTAGTTATGGAGGATACCTGCCTCGCTTTTTCTCCAAAGGGATAAAGAGCCACGGAAATGTGGTTTCTTTCACTTTAAAAATCATGAGGTTTCGAATACTCCAGTTCAAATTGGTAGTTTTTTAAATTGCTTTTTTCGTACTTCCAAAAAAAGGTCCTATTCACTTTAAACGTCAGACCACCCGAACCCCTTCCGGCCTCCCCCCTATTTCCCCTTAACTTAGGTGATTAATTTCGCCCCACGTCAGACATCTATAATCTATGTCTATAATCTATACCTTATAATCTATAATCTATAGCCTTTTTTATCGCGAAAAAATCATGGAAAGGTCAGTATTCAGACGGATTGAATTTCAGACTTAAATTTCAATATTCAGACGGACATTTTTTTTTCCAATTTAATCATTACGGACTCAAACAGTGATTTTGTGTTGGCTAGAGAAACACAGGTTATTCCGAACAAAGATTGACGACAAACAACAGATTTTCAAACGCAAGTACAACTCGATTAACTATATGTATACGGATCATGGTGGACTTGACGGTTTTAAAGATGACGTTATATCTGTTGAAAATGTTCGTCGAGTGTTCCAAACTATCTCTATCACTTTCACGAAACCTCCATGTACTGCTATCTCACTCTCTATCGCGGCTACAAAAATTAATAAAGATACATTTTTAGTGAAAAAAACTAAATCTGTTGGCAAAAATGAATTTTTCGATTCATTGTACTGCGATCTTAGCATTAAAATGTAGTGAAACAAGGCCACGTACAATCGACGAATTAATGATTGTCGTAAAATTTTCACTCATTTTCAGTTATGGGTGTGAGTGTGGGACTGGTCTGCAACGGCTTTCCCGTCCCACCCACACTTTAGGGCCTAGCTCTCACGTGCAAGGTGAGAGAAGTATGAAGAGTGGCCGAACCGGGACCTTGAAGGCGAAACTTACTCGTGGCAATCTCGCCACAATCTTTAATACGTCGATAGTACATGGAGCTCTTGCACGGTTTTGCTGTAGGAAAATGTAGTAAAAATTCCAATGTAAAATGCTGCGAGAATAATGATGAGACCATTAAAAAATTCTAAAACTCACTCCTCGCAGGGAAAACTTAACTTGAAATTTCGGGTAACCACCCTTGCGTGTATGCACCAACCTCGTGATCGGACCCTAAACAAAAGAACATAACCTACGAATTTGATCAATGAGATCAATGAATTTGCTTTCAAAAAGTAAATTTGAAGGAATTAAAGGTCCATTTATACACATCTTGTCACTAGGAGCACGGTGATAACTACAGAAAAGTTCTACGTTGCGTATAATAAACGAGGAAGACGGCACTTAATTTCATGTCCTGTTCTTTTGTTTGGCTTCCGAATGCAAGGTTGGTGCATACATGCAAGGGTGGTCGCACCCGAAATTTCAAGTTAAGTTTTCTCTGCGAGGAGTGAGTTTTAGACTTTTTTTACTGGTCTCATCGTTATTTTCGCAGCATTTTACATGAAAATTGACAAGCCATTTTCCGACAGCAAAACCTTGCAAGAGCTTCATTTCTACACTAGAAAGAGATAACTATGCATGAGGGCCAAGAAAAAGTATAAGTGTGGTTGTTTCGAACGCTACGTCAGTTTTATCACAACTGATTGGGACCGATGAGTGCACATAGTCGTGATTGTTGGCTAACCGTTATAACTTCGCACCAAAACCGTATATTGCGACCAGTGGCGTACGCAGGGGGGAGGGCGGCTAATGGGGCTAAAGCCCCCCCCCCAGACCTCCGATTTTTGGGGGTGGAGGGGAAGGGGGGGAACAATTTTCAGTCAAACGCTCATGAGTGCGAGCCCCTCCCAAGAAAAATCCTGCGTACGCCACTGATTGCGACCGCCATAATTTTCTCAGTATTTACTTTAACAGAATCGGTCATCAAAAGTGGAAACTGTTTAAAGTGCAACTGGCCCAATCACCACACCGTCATTTTGGAAAATTGAACTTTCAACGGTTTTCACTTTCCTCTTCATCGGTTTACTAATCACCAACGGCGCAGCCGCCGCGACACCAATCACCATCATCGGCGTATACCTTGCATTCGACCTTTCTCCCTTTCCTTCATTCATTTTGTCGTCACGACACCCCCCCCCCTCCCCCCCCTAGAAAACATTCCCTTCACACCTCCTTACTATAGACCGATCTATCGTCTATAAACTTTGCACGAACCATGCACTCAAGACAGCATCGAGACCTCATTTATAAAACATACATAAATATATAAATACATATTTTTATTTTTTTTATTTTTCATTTTTGCACCTTTGCAGCTAGGTTCAGTTCACCCCGCATCGCCTTCCTAGATCGGTGGAGTGGGAAGGACAGGGCAGGGCAGGGGGGCGGGGAAGTAGGAGGTGAGAATCGATGATAACCTAGAAATTTGTAGCCACCATCTCGTAAATAAAGGAAGCGATAATGGGAAGGAGAAAGGCCACAAGGAGTGTTGGGGTGTTGACTGTTGAGAAAAGATGGGGGTGGGGGAGGGAGGGAGGGAGGGAGGGAGGGAGGGAGGGAGGGAGGGAGGGAGGGAGGGAGGGAGGGAGGGAGGGAGGGAGAGGGGAGGCCGAGGAGGACCGCCATGCCATGCCATGCGTCAGCCCGTGCCCGCCGCCGCGGCCGCGTCTTTCAACGAGAACTTTCAACATGACGTGAGCTGTGGCGCGGCACTCAGCGGGTTGAAATGGAACTTCTCGGACAAAATTTGACGAATAAAAATCAGATTATGAACATTAACAGCAGCAGCAGCCTACTAAATAAACAGTAGAAAATACCTACGAACACTTTCTCACACCAAATTTAATCTGGGCGAGACTCCCAGACCCCTTTAATATCCTAGGAGACCTCCAACCTCCCTATGATATTTTATCCAGATCTAAAGATTCATTTTGAAATATTTAAATTTCCTTTTTGACCCATTTTCCCATAGATTTTAATAAAATCATTTTTCATACAACCTAACCTAAAATTAAAATGTAAAAACAAACAAAAAAGTCCCTCTTGGGAATGATAAAAGCAGCATCTCTGAAATGGAGCTGTTGCAAACTTTTGCTACAGGATTATTAATAGTTGATTATGTGGTAATACTCTGTAAAAATAACGATTAGCGCACTAAAAAATCACGAAATCCACTTCTAAACTCACAAATGCTTTTAAACGCGAGACCGTAATGGCGGCCGGGGCCGCGGTTTGCATTGGGTTTCCCTATCTTCAATCAGCGCCATCTACAGGAGGTAGTCTCGCAACACCACACAAGAAGAAAAAGAAGCACACAATTGCCATAAGAAAACCGCGGCCTCGGCCGCCATTGCGGTCTCGCGTTTAAAAGCATTTTGTGAGTTTAGGAGTGGATTTCGTGATTTTTTAGTGCGCTAATCGTTATTTTTACAGGGTAATACCCCATAATCAACTATTAATAAGCCTGTAGCAAAAGTTTGCAACAGCTCCATTCAGATGCATATGGATCATTAGTTCAGAGGTTATGCTGCACTGAAAAAAAAACCGAATGTAATATTACCATCCAGCGTAATGGACCGATTTCTGGTAATATAACCAGAATTATCGTGTTACAGTGGTAAGGCGTAGTAATATTGCTGTAGCTCCTGTCATATTACCAGAAGTTCTGATAGTCATTTACCAGAATGGATGGTAGCTCCTCAGTTTGGTTAAATAATTAGATGAGTGATTCAATAACAAGCCTAGGATAATAATATTATCACATATTCAGTTAACAAACTGCACGTAATGATATTACCAGAAAGCTAACTTTAATACCAGCGGGCCGATCATTTACTTTCATCGTTATAGCAATCGATACGCTTCATATCGAGCGATGCACTGCTCATCGATTGTTAAAGGGTGATCATATACTTGCTATGGCCACCATCGCTCGATAGATCTAAACGGGGCTCTCGATCGATTCGATCGAGAGGTATAACGATGCAATCGATGCAGTTTCTCTGCTCGCTTACGAAAGTGACCAATCACAGCGCAGTTCGTGTTTTTGAATTTCACGCGGCAGAATGAAGAGCAAGTGCTAATCTCACCCACAGACACAGCTGTTTATTATTATTGTTTGTTATTGTTTGTGGGGGATGGAGATGTTGTGTTACTATCTGCATTTGTTCTTCGAGCGTCGAATTAGCTTTATTCTATGATATGTAAGAAATAGTGTCCGTGTTTATACGTTTCCGTCAGTAATTAGTTTATCCACCGGCCCCCTGCAACTTCTGTGTTGATTTCTACTTTTCGTGCGAAAATGCGTAGATACTATATGACTCTTGTGTGTTCGTTTCATTTGAATCATTTTCCAGCTCAATTACTGGTAATCATGCATGCTTCTCCCAACATTCGACGGAAATTGAACTATTTAGGAAGCTCACATCAGCATTCCTGCGGTTAGAAAAAGTGTCCGTAATTTAGATGGTTTCAGACGGATTCTGTGCTAGTTGTGTCAGTGCTCACATCATGTAATATTTTAAAGTCTCTGCTTTTCAGTGATTTTCGTGCAATCTGTGGCTCTTCTTACAAGTATTTTTTCACACCCCTACAGTGTATAGTTGGGTCTTAAAGTATACTCTAGTCTCATTCTCGTTGCATCCTTAACATGTTTACCTTTGATTTAATTGTTCTGAGACAAAGTTTGTGTAGGTAGTGTTGTCTGCAGTAATGCCAGTGAAACCTAAAATGACAGAAACATTTTTAGTTCCCATTTCAATCTGTGGCTGGTTGTGAGTCTTTTCTTACTTCTCAAGTGTGTTGTCCTAATGTTTATTAGTCGCTCGAGTCTAAGAAAAGTTTTTCAGCAGTCGCAGCTTCCATCGGTAACACTTCTATCTGAATTAGCAGAGCGTTTGTAAGGATTGTGAAGGTAAGTGAGAGGTAAGTACCTTTCTTTGGTGTCTTCATTAGATTATAACTGTGTACTTTACCTGCAAATCATCTCTCAAACCTCTTTTAACTAGCAGACCATTTTCAAAGCATCAGCGGTGGGAGTTTATCGGACCAAAATTAAATCGGTTAGGCAGGTACATTTAACGCGATACCAGACTCAAAGCAATTTTGGTTTCCAAATACTGATAATTTCTTTGATTAATCTGTAATCTCTTCACATTCCACTCAACCTACTCTCATTTACTTGAGTGCTGACCTGCCTCCTTGAGAAAGCTGTGTAACTATGATTTTTTAGGCGGTAGGTACTTACCTACCTTTGAATTTTAATAACTTAAGCTCAAATTACATTTAAAGACATGATGAAATGTTTCATCGGCAGAGGTTTTTCCTTCACCCACTTGCAAGTATTTTTTACTGTGTTCTTTGCTGAATAAATTACACTTTATAGCTTTCAAGTAGATGTTCCTTGAAAATTTACAAATATAACTAAGGCTGTGGTAAACTGTATTTATTTTTCATTGATGTTTTGAGTGTTTACAATTTTAATTTTGAAGGAATAAGCCAAGAGCAATAGTTTTTCATTAATACTAATGGAAGAAAGCAAGAATTCAGTAAAGCCTTGGATAAGTGGAGAATGACTGAAAGAATTGTCATAATAATTGTAAGGCAAAAGTAGACAGACTGTAAGAGGTGTCGCGACAAATGTAACGCCTAAAATATTCTGACATATTATAAGTGAGGCAGTGGCGGATCCAGCCCTCGCGAACGGGGGGGCGATTATGGGATTTTCGCCCGTATAGGACCCCCTCCTCTTGCTTTCGCTCTTGCTTTTCCCCTTCCTCTCCCCTCTTTTCCCTTTTTTTGAGCCAAAGGGGGGGGGGGCGACCGCCCCTTCGCCCCCCCCCCTGTATCCGGCAATGAAGTGAGGTGAAATGGAGTAGACTGCAGAATAGAGCTTTGTCTTAATTCTTGCTTCTGCAATGATTGATTTCCTTTTTGCAGATTTAAATTTTTTTCTCAATCTGCAGGTACCATTTTGTCTCTTGCAAGTAAATAGATATCTGCAGAAGACTCTTTTTTGCTCTAGACTTCCTTAGAAATTATAAGTTTGAAAAACAAGAATGGCCCCTAGGAGACTTCTTACCTTTTGAAAATTTTAAGGGATGCATAAAGAAATGCTATGAGGCTTTCACTTACAACCAAAAAACCCAGTCAAGATAGCCGGTCAGTCTGTTAGATAATAGAACCAACCGAAAAAAACATTTTGTCATTTCAAGAGATCACAAAAGAATGAAAAAAGAAAAGCTTAATTTTACACCATCTCTGAAAGAGAAAAGGATTGAGAGGAAGAAAGTAAGGAAGCAAAAAGTATTGCTTCTTTCAGAACATTCTCTGAGAGCCATATAAGATACCTTCATGATAAGTGATGCACAGGCACCGAACGAATCACAGATCCACCTTTTATAGGAAGGCAGGAGACAACTTGAGTCACTTAGAGTAAAATTGAGATTGTAGAGTTTAGATGTGAGCTGTATCAGTATTTAATAACAATAGAATCAAGATTTTGAAGCCTCCTGAGACTTCAACTGACAATGAGATTCAAGTATTCATTTGACTGCACAGAGGAGCCAGTTTGGAGCTATCCTTTCAGAGCCTAACACTATACTAAAAAGCAGGCAATAGGACGTTTGTTTAAGCTATTGTGACAGAAAAGTAGGTTGATGACATGTCATTCTTCACTTATCCAAAACGTTACTGAATTCTTGCTTTCTTCCATTAGTATTAATGAAAAACTATTGCTCTTGGCTTATTCCTTCAAAATTAAAATTGTAAACACTCAAAACATCAATGAAAAATAAATACAGTTTACCACAGCCTTAGTTATATTTGTAAATTTTCAAGGAACATCTACTTGAAAGCTATAAAGTGTAATTTATTCAGCAAAGAACACAGTAAAAAATACTTGCAAGTGGGTGAAGGAAAAACCTCTGCCGATGAAACATTTCATCATGTCTTTAAATGTAATTTGAGCTTAAGTTATTAAAATTCAAAGGTAGGTAAGTACCTACCGCCTAAAAAATCATAGTTACACAGCTTTCTCAAGGAGGCAGGTCAGCACTCAAGTAAATGAGAGTAGGTTGAGTGGAATGTGAAGAGATTACAGATTAATCAAAGAAATTATCAGTATTTGGAAACCAAAATTGCTTTAAGTCTGGTATCGCGTTAAATGTACCTGCCTAACCGATTTAATTTTGGTCCGATAAACTCCCACCGCTGATGCTTTGAAAATGGTCTGCTTGTTAAAAGAGGTTTGAGAGATGATTTGCAGGTAAAGTACACAGTTATAATCTAATGAAGACACCAAAGAAAGGTACTTACCTCTCACTTACCTTCACAATCCTTACAAGCGCTCTGCTAATTCAGATAGAAGTGTTACCGATGGATGCTGCGACTGCTGAAAAACTTTTCTTAGACTCGAGCGACTAATAAACATTAGGACAACACACTTGAGAAGTAAGAAAAGACTCACAACCAGCCACAGATTGAAATGGGAACGGAAAATGTTTCTGTCATTTTAGGTTTTACTGGCATTACTGCAGACAACACTACCTACACAAACTTTGTCTCAGAACAATTAAATCAAAGGTAAACATGTTAAGGATGCAACGAGAATGAGACTAGAGTATACTTTAAGACCCAACTATACACTGTAGGGGTGTGAAAAAATACTTGTAAGAAGAGCCACAGATTGCACGAAAATCACTGAAAAGCAGAGACTTTAAAATATTACATGATGTGAGCACTGACACAACTAGCACAGAATCCGTCTGAAACCATCTAAATTACGGACACTTTTTCTAACCGCAGGAATGCTGATGTGAGCTTCCTAAATAGTTCAATTTCCGTCGAATGTTGTGAGTGGCATGAGAAAAAGTATTTAGGGTAACGAACACGCCGAGGCACTTAGGCAAATTCGCACGAATTAAGTATTGAAATCAACACAGAAGTTGGTGGCCCGGGTATAAACCAATAGCGGAGGGACTGAAATAAAAACACGGATGTTATTCCACACATATTATAATTTGAAATGAATTACTTCTCTGAAGAACGCAGAAAGAAAAGAATTATTTGTCACTTGAAGTCCGGTTGTTTACTCAGTTCTCTGTTTACGCGGTCAGCTGAGAACTCTGCCGGCCCCCTCTGCTCACCGATGCGACTGGATTAGTTGATCCCAGCGCCATCTCTGAATAAACAACGTAAATTAATTGTAGTGGAAAAGCGGGAATATTAAAAAATACTCAAATGTATTTAGTGCCATCAGAAACTGACTTCTTATTCTTTAGGTGCATTGCGCGAGTTCATGAGTGGATTTCGTGATGTTTTGCCGCTTGCTTCCTGTCAGTTTTTTCGATCGATAACTTATAAAGGTAGCTCAAGAGCTACCTTTACAGAACGATCGATTTGAGGAGGTATAACGATGCTCGAGTAGGTAAATGATCAGTCGATAAGAAGTTAACGATCGAATCGTTTAAAACGGTATAGCGATGGGATTGCAAAGTAAATGATCAATCGATATCGTTATAATGCAATTCGCTCGATAAAAAGGGCTATAACGATGACTTTTGAAAGTAAATGATCGGCCCGCAGAATGACTATGATCCGAGTCATAAAGCTACTATCCGTGCCACAAATTCAAAACACCGAATAATTTTTGTACTATACATCGTACCACCATAAAATGATGCCGTATCGTACGAGAGAAGTACTTCAAATTCCGAAAGTCCAAGATGGCGGCGATATGCTTATCCCAGTTTTCAACGGATTTGCACCAAACTTGATACTCGGAGATATTTTCACTCGAGGAAACTGAATCTGCCATCTACTATTTATTTAAATTTTGAAAATCAAAGATGGCGGCGATGTGCATATCACGTCCAACTTGCCAAGTTTTCAACGGATTTACATGAAATTTGGTTATCAGAGGTGTATTCACGCGAGAAAACCAAATCTGCATTTATTTTTCAAATTTCGTAAATCCAAGATGGCGGCGATATGCTTATCACGACTAACTTGCCTACTATTCGACGGATTCGCACGAAATTTGATACTGGGAGATATTTTCACGCAAGGAAGCCGAATCTGCCATATTTTATTTAAATTTATAAAAAATCCAAGATGGCGGCGATATGCAAATCATGTTTAATATGCCTAGTTATCAACGGATTTTCATGATATTTGGTATCCGAGGGTATGTTTACGTAAGAAAACTGAATCTGCTACCTTTTTCTCAAGTGTCAAAAATCCAAAATGTCGTGACGCTGCGATTATATGCATATCACCGCCATATTGGATTTTGAATTTTGAAAAATGGACGCAGATTCGGGTTTCTAGCGTAAAAATACCCCCGGCAACCAAAGTTCATGTAAATCCGTTGAAATCTAGGCAAGTTAGACGTGATAAGCACATCGCTGCCATCTTTGATTTTTAAAATTTAAATAGTAGATGGCCGATTCGACT
Organism: Trialeurodes vaporariorum; assembly: GCA_011764245.1. Taxonomy (NCBI): domain Eukaryota; kingdom Metazoa; phylum Arthropoda; class Insecta; order Hemiptera; family Aleyrodidae; genus Trialeurodes; species Trialeurodes vaporariorum. The sequence goes on from VMOF01000379.1 coordinate 271,208, forward strand.
TCCTCGTGTGAAAATACCACTGGTAGCTAAATTCTTTGTAAATCCGTTGAAAACCAAGCAAGTTAGTCATGATGAGGATATCACCGCCATTTTGGATTTTTGACATTTGAAAAAAAGGTAGCAGATTCAGTTTTCTTACGTAAATATACCCTCGGATACCAAATATCATGAAAATCCGTTGATAACTAGGCATATTAGACATGATATGCATATCGCCGCCATCTTGGATTTTCTAAATTTAAATAACAGATGGCAGATTTGGCTTCCTCGTGTGGAAATATCTTCCAGTATCAAATTTCGTGCAAATCCGTTGAAAAGTAGGCAAGTTAGTCATGATAAGCATATCGCCGCCATCTTGGATTTTCGAAATTTGAAAAATGGATAGCAGAATCGGACTCCTCGACCAATTTTACTCGGGACTACCAATTTTCACGCTGATCGGACTACAACCGACCGTATTTTCCTAAATGAACGTCCGCAAACTTATATACTTGAAATTCGTCGTGAGTCCTCAAATATCAGGGCAGTGTAATGGTTAGGACGCTAGGCTCGGAATTGGTAGGTCGCGGGTTCGATTCCCGGTCGGGGCGATAAACTTTGTCTCGAATTTGAGAGGGACAGATGTACGGAACATACCGAAAATTTAAATTAAAATTTTTATCGATTTTATTCTTCCCCCCCCCCCTCCCTTCATCCCTACTCCACCACCCCTTTCACTTCCAACTCCCCCTCCCCAGAGGTAACGTAGCATTATGATGTACTATAATTACTAGACATTTTGGAGGATGGTTATTTAATGATAAATTCTGGTGGAAACACAACTAGAATTGGATGGTAATCCTACCAGACTGTCCCTGGTTCACATACAGTGAGCCATTCTGGTAATTTTCTGGTAATTTAACCAGAATCTAGTAATATTATCATCTCTTTTTTTTCAGTGGTGGGTTTCACGTTTTATGGCTGCGGACGGACAGACGGACGCCCAGAAAGTTTGTGCATTTACACCTCCAAGCCACATATGGTGAAATGATATTGATATCTACTTCATGGATGAATATTCTTTAGGATAGTATACTAGGCATAATGATAGCAAATTGTTTTGTAATCATCATGATTTACTGAGTCGTTGTGGGCCAAATATCGAAACAAAATACCTTGAAATCCTTTGCGCCATGTTCTTCAATTTTTCTAACTTATTAGTTAGAATGAGAAAGTAAAACATGTAAAATAATTTAATTTGGAGCTTAAAGTGAGTCAACTAACAAGGTTTTTGTAAGAAAATATCGACACTATATAAAAAGTTGTTAAAGCAGAAAGCCAAAAAGTTATCTGTCCGGAAAAAGCCATGTTTTGATTCACTTTGCGATGGGATCTTTGAAATTTGGATCGAATAGCTCGTTCTGTTGTCGAATTATTGATGGAAAATCTGCTGAAAACTTTAGTTTCAGACAAATAAAAAGGAAAAAGTTTGTTAAACACGAAGAAAAAAGTAAAAATGTTTTATTAGCAAAGGATATAGGACCTAAAAATTATCGAAACGGACGCCCGCGCCCAACGATCCCGAACGCGCATGATTGATGAGTATTTACGATTTGCAAGGGTCTGAAATGTTGAGTTTTTTATAAAGAAAATGAAAGTACTTGATGAACTGAGAACAAACATGCTTTTGATTTCTAATCAAGTCCCATTGTTCCGGAGATGAGATTTTGGCCAAAAATACATTTTTTTCAGCTCGTTTGACTCAGCACACATCAAACACACCGGAGTTGTCGCGCCGTTTCGTGACACTTTGGCAATGGCATTTATCAATTCAGCGATGGTTCCACCGGTTGAGAAAATGTTACACAGTTCAAATTTACGACTGTAATGCTCGTAAAACACTCTGCTCTTTAATCTTTTCTCAATCGATGGAATCGCCTATAAATCATTATCAAAATATCCGCAAGTTTTCCAAAGTCAGTGATGACTCCACCGGTTGAGAAAATATTACATATCAAAATATTTTCGAGCAGTCCTAAACTGAACTAAATAGTGTAATCTCTTCTCAACCGGTGGAATTATCGGTGAATTGAAAAATTCCATTAAATGTGCGCAGAACGGCAGATAGAAATGAGTGGAACTTATTTCACGTTGCACTGAAAAAAAAAAAAAAAAAAACAAAAAAACAAAAAACAAAAAAAAAACAAAAACAAACAAACAAATTGGTGAATTAGTTAAAAGTATATAGACACCACTTAAAAACTGTTAAGTTGACTATTTAAAAAATTGAAAAATAGTTGAATTAATACAACACGGAGTTAATTTAACTAATTTATTCAGTCAAACAAACAGTTTTTCAGTTGTGTAACACAACTTGTGTCCATACTTTTAACTATAAAATAGTTAAATTCAGCACTTTTTTCCAGAGTGAGCAGAACTGTATATTTGATAAGTCTGAATGCGCGCCATGCCAACCATAGAGAGGAAAATTCCGAATCTTTCGTTTGAAGAACGAAATCGTTCATTTGTTGTCCACAATTGGCAATTGCGCTTAAATCTTTGAGCGCCTGCTTCGGCACAATCGATTTCGAACCGTTCGGTTCATTCATTCGGGGGTTTTTTCCTCAGGCATCCGCGACTTCGTCCTCATCAATTTATCTTCTTCGATTTGGTTCCTTGCAGCGATGCCAAAGCTCTCTCGTTTCCACGTTATCGAGGAGGGGAAAAAAATACAGCCAGTGCAAAAATTCGTCTGTCTCCCGAAAAAATATAAAAATTGTGGGGAAATCTTGGAGCGTTGGGATGGAGAGATAAGTCGTTTTGACATTAGCGCAAAATGCTTTTGCACGTTTCCGCTTCGTTCCCTCTGCCTATTCTTCCTCAAGCTCGCTAAATCAGAGTTCCTGCGAAAAGCAAGAAATGCGCCTTGGGAGCGTCCACATATCTGATTGGTTCTCAGAATCGGGCTCACGGTCTGTTGAAAACTTTCGCTTTACGGTAAAAGATCCATAATTGATTTCAATGAAAGATGATGCAAAAAATAACAATGGGCGCGCGCTCTTAAAATTGCTTGGAAACAGTGGCGGCTCGTGCAATTTGGCAACAAAGTCTCTCCTCCCGTTGATTGTATGTAAAATGATCGATTCGAGAGTGAAGCAGTGCTTCACCAACAATCGATTGTTTGACATAGATTCAAATGGAAGCAGTCCAGTGTTGCCAAATTGCACGAGCCACCACTGCTTGGGTAAAAGTCTCCTTCTGAGTGGAGCTTTTGCAAGAGTTTGCTGTACACAAATGGACTTTTGCGATAGCAGAAATTTGAACACAAGAAAAAGGCCGAACTATGCACTGAGAAACATTTTCCAGTTAATTCAACCGGACGTCTTGTTAATACCTACTTACTTAACCGGAATTTCTGTTGTTTCAACAGGATGTCCTGTTACTTGACAGGATTACAATAACAGAAATTGGGCTCTTGCAAACTTTTGCTGTGAGCAAATGAATAGTCCCATGTGATGTAAAAATCAGCAAAACTCACGAAAAGCACCCTGAGAAAGTCTAAAATTTAGTATTAAACCCACATAATTACTTTAAGGGCAAGATTGTAATGGCGGTTCGACGCAGGTATCATGAGATGATGAGAGATTCCTGTCTATTATGTCACTTTCTCTACGGATACACAGAGATACCTCTCCATTTAGATAGGAATCTCCCATGATACCTGCGTCGAACCGCCATTAGGCTCGATTCTGAGAGTGAATTTCGTGATTTTTTCGTGTACTCATCGTCATTGTCACAGGTTTTTATGCAAGAATCAACTCTTCAATCCCGTGTAGCAAAAGTTCGCAAGAGCCCCATTCCGGTGAAGTAAGTATTATAACAATACGCCCGGTTGCGGCAACAGGAAATTTTTCTCAGCGTGAAAAGTGGTCAGTATGCATTCCCCCACATCGATACATTGCATGGTTTTAAATTAACAAAATGCAGCATTGCCAGAGAGCACGCGATGCCACTGAGTGAGTTTCATTAATTTTACACGCGAGCACATAGTGCGTTTGAAATAGTTTTAAGTACGGTGGAATCAAAGCTCAAATGTACGTTCGAGAAAGCTCTCAAAAACCCATTTGGAAATTTCGATGGATTAATGTACATGAGAATAAGAGATGATGCCAACTTGAATTGAAGTCGAATTAAACTTACAAGGCTATTTTCATACTTTCTAACGACAGAAAACGGTCTTCAATGCTGCGCTCACCTGAAACCAAACAAGAAAGATTTTTACAGTTGGCGCAAATAAATGTAAGTACAAAATTAGACTTGAAAATAACGATCATAAATCGCAAATATCATGATTCAGCAGACAGCAATCTTTGCAACTAACTCAAACGAGTGTATCTCCACAGTGGCGAGGCGTGCAATTTGGCAACGTTTCTTTATTCCCCTTTAAACACATTAGAAAGGTCGAAACATCTGGTCATCGCCGATGACCGAAGCATTCGATTCTTTCAGTGAGTTTAAATGGAGAAAGTACATCGTTGTCAAATTTCACGCCTCGCTACTGTGTATCTCCGAAACCGGAACACTCAGAAAAAAAGAAGAAAAAAACCAAGGCACTTTTGTTCTCAGCTTGTAAAGTACTTTCATTAGAAAAAATTAAAAAAAAATAAAAAAAATCAGATACTTGCAACTTCCACATTACCGGGGTATATCCTCCCTCCGGGGGAGAGGAGCGGTGGGAGGGGGGGGGCAACAGCGGGTAGGCTTTGGCTCCATACGCTTTCAAGGCGTTGCGCAATCTGGATGGATAGCTGGACAGAGGACGAACTCTAAAGAAAACGATGAACTCTTTGACCTCTGAATGTCGGAGTGCGGAGTGGGTGGGGATGTGCAGACGTGACTTTTCGATCTGACCTAATGTGACGCAGAGTAAGTTGCGTAACTGATCGTTATAAATCATCGGCCAATTAATGACACATGGACTAGCGTCGCGACGTGACGGTAAAACAGAAAATAATTAGTGAAGATTGACATACAGAAAACATCCCCCGGGCTAATGAACGATAAAATGGACGTGGAAAATTTGAAGCATCTTCAACTATAAGGTTTGGGTATATTTTTGGGGAACAACAGACACGAAAAATTTCTGACCGAGCAGAATGCATTGATGAGTTTTTGGGGTCATCGGTCTCACCGTTGGGAAACAGTGGCCGCTCGTGCAATTTGGCAACAATGGACTGCCTCCATTTGAATCTATGTCAAAGAATCGATTGCTGGTGAAGCGCTGCTTCACTCTCGAATCGATCATTTTACATACAATCAAATGGAGGAAAGACATTGTTGCCAAATTGCACGAGCTGCCACTGCACTGGTTGGGAATTCTTTTTGTACCCGCCCGAACCACCGCGTCTCACGACAGGGGGTAAAGTTCGAGGTCTGAGTATAACGAAACGGTGAGTTGGTGAATCCAAAATTTCATCACTGGCGCATCAGAAATGTTGAACCTTTTAAGGTAGATGTCCCAATTACCGCCCATGTCCCAATTACCGCCCCCCTATTCATTTATTCTTTAAAATAAGCTCACACTAGCAGGGGAATTCAAGTGAATATGGAATAAGTGTTCTAAATAGGTCGGCTGAACTGGTGAAAAAGTTTGAAGTTGATAGGTGGCAGCACTGTGCCCTAAAAAAATCACGGAAGTGGACACCTGCCGAGCACCACCTGTTTCCGCTCATTTCTTAGCTGTCACGTTAAGAGACAAGTTAAGCAAATCACTCATTTTCTCTTATACGTTACATTGTTTTAATATGTTTGGTTGTTTCAGGGTTTAATTTAATGATTTTTCTGACTGAAAACAAGATTGTTTTGAAAGGAACCTCAATTTTGCTATTTATTTTGTGATGTGGCGGGAATTGGGACATCAAAAGTCACTGCTGTCCCATTTACCGCCAGGGGTGGCGATAACTGGGACATGCGAAAATTCACGATGTCCCAATTATCGCCCCCATGCTTTTTCTTTTTGAATCTTTTGCGTTTTAGATTTTGTATAACGCTCTTACGTTAGAGAAATCATATTTGGAGTAGAGTTGATACATTTTTAGCATTGCATACATCGAAAAAAAAGGGATCGTAATCCAATAGGTAGTCAATTTGTTAGTAAAAAAATGCTTCCTGTTTCTAGGTTGTTTTATTTGCCGTGGGCCCTAACTCAATATACTTAAAATGTTGGAATAGTTGCTTGCAAATCTATCATTTTACATCATTTGAATCATTTAACGTTCTTTAAATTTTGATGAAGCAACATATTAAACTCTTGAATTGACATTCTATACCTCGGTTTAACATCAAAGAGTGTGTCAAATTAATATTTTCTATTGTTCGCTAAAACAATATTCCAGCTGACTTACCTATCTGTAAAAGTAACAGTCATTGCTGTTGTTGTTAAACAACAGTAAAAGTGTTTTTTGGATACGCTATTTTCGAAGGAGGGGGAGGGGGGAGGGGGAGTGGGGAGGGGGAGGGGGCAACTTAATTTTCTTTTACGGCACACCCCATCTTGTGATACATCGTTTGAAATGACTTTATATTCTAAGACTTTTGGCGTAAGCAACAGCTTATGGTAGCGATTTTGGTTTCCGATATATCGAAGGTTAAAGTTCGATATGGATCCATTTTCAAAACATCATTACTTCAATTTGAGGAATCGGAATTTAAAAACTGGGAGTCTAAAATACTCCAAAAAGCAAGCCCTTTTGAGAAAAAAATAAGGCTGTGACTCAAATTTAGTCAAAATTAGGATTTAGCGCTCTTGAAAATTTTTAACGCTTTTGCCCCCTAGGGAGGCTATCAGAAAAATTCCGTGAGAAGATCCCTATTCTGTGATACAGAACATACCAAAATTAGCATTTGGCGAAAACCTGAGCCGATATCATTTTCCACATTCGAGATATCGAATTTTGTAAATCGACATTTGACATTCGATATCTCGAATATGAAAAACGATATGGACCTCCGGTTTGCGCCAAAATACTCAGTTTATTACGCCTTTTTGATTGATGTATCACTCAATAGGGGTCGTCTCTCGGAATTTTTCTGATAGCCCCCCGTGGGGGCCAAAAACGTTAAAAATGTTTGGGGGCTTTAAAACCAAATTTGGACTAAATTTTTGTTAGAATTGAATTTTTTTCTGAAAAGAGCTTGCTCTTTAGAGTATTTTAGACTCCCTGTTTTTAAAATTCCGACTTTTCAAAGAGGAGTAATGATTTTTTGAAAATGGGCCCAAATCGAAATTTGACCTTCGATATATCGAAAACGGAAAACGATATCGACCTCCGGTTTGCACCAAAAGTCTTGGAATTTTACCTTCTTTTCGAATATTAAATAAAAAATTGGGGTCCCTATTTGAAGTATTGGATTTAGGGAGGTCCTGCCCCCACTGGGGGCCCCTTAGAGAGAGCCCTCAAATCGGTGACCCCCTTAAAAGATGCCCCCCTCAAAATAATCCAACACGTGTTTCAGCGTTTTTTGAAATTCGGAGCTGTTCGCGAGATATTCGGCCTGGCTCCTTTTTTAATTGACACCCTGTATAATTATTGTTTAGCCGACGTGGTTAGTTCATTTTAAGTCATTTACGTCCTTCATTGTACTTAATTCCTCCTCAGGATTTAAAATTATATTCAGTAAGGCAAAAATGATAAGTTCCTCTTTTAAAGTCTAGTGTAAAAATTTAAGTCCTTTTTTAGGTTGCCTTTGACATTACACATTTTTTTTAGTTTTCAAAACAAGTACTTGAGCGCCTTCCTACCCTTCTTTTGTAGTCATTTTTATTAGTCGTGTGGACAATTTTGCCTCTAAAGTGAACATTGTTTTTGTTTTCTTTGTTGCCTTTTACTTAATCATTAACTAACATAAAGTTCTATAACTCTTTTTTCATTTGAGTGCATTCAAAATTTGACTGAAGTTGCTAATTTTTATCGGTGGCTTAGCGTGCGATTTGGCAACGTTGCATTTTTCCCATTCAAACCCATTCAGTAGGTCGAATGCGAAGGTGTTCACCGAACACCCAGTATTTCGATCTTTTTCATTAGTTTAAATGGACAAACTGCAATGTTGCGAAATTGCACGCTACGGCACTAAATTGGATCGGTTAATGACTGAAACCTACAAATTTTAGAAAATATTTAACTTAAAGTTACTCAATTTTACTCAATTTTCTTTGTAACTAGTAGTTATACTTATTAAATATCTGTTATCTTCACTTTCTGCGTCTTAAATCAATATAATTTCATTATTTCCTGACAATAAACACGATAGTTTGAATGAAAAGCCCGTAAAAATATGCAGGGCGGTAATTGGGACAACTGGGGTGACGGTAATTGGGACAAAGCCACTTTTAGGGGGGCGGTAATTAGGACATGGGTCATTTTTTCGAGTTTTATTAATAATTTTTTTTCCTGATTGATTACGCCAACTTTATATTTTTTTCATAAAACTAGATAGTATTTGAGAGGCCCTAGTGAAAACCGATCATAGATTTGATAAAAATTAATATTTTTACAGGCATTTTACGGCAATTTTTTCTTAAGGGGGGCGGTAATTGGGACATCTACCTTACAATGCCCCACTTTACATCCAATATTGATAATTATTGGACTATCCAGACGATCAAATCGGACCTTTAAAGTATAGAGTAAAACTAGGTACTATGCGACTTTCAAAAGAAAGTTCCCTCGTCAAAACTTTTACTCCTTCAAAAATCGGCGAGCTTTCAAGTGTTCAAGGACTAAGCAGAATGCCCATTTTTGTGGACGTCTTGAAAAATCGTAAATTCTATTAAAAAGCAACGGATAAATTTAACGATGAATATTTCGACCACGATACTACTTTCTTTCACAGGCGCAACCAGGATCTCTTCCATCTCTCTCATTTTTCATTTGAATGTATAAGTAGAAAAAGGACGGAAAGAGGGTGTTTCATCCCCTTGTCTATCCTTGTCTAACATAGGTTTTTTTTAATGGAGAAAAGAGAGAGATAAAGAAACTCTGGTTGTGCTACTGCTTTCTTTTGAAAGTCATAGTTGACCTTGACGCGGGACATGTAAATGTGTGTCATGATTCAGTGGCGTAGCGTGGAATCTGGCAACGATGCAGCTCGTCCATTTAAAGCCGTGAAAAAGATGGAATTATTCGGTGATCGGTGAACACTGTCGCATTCAAACTTTTACATGGCTTTCAATGAACACACTACAACGTTGACAAATTGAAAGCAACGCCACTGCCATGATTGAAATGATGATTCTCGCCACAACATTGATGATGACCGTCAAAAGTTTGGAAGGTGGACGTGAAAAAAAAAAAAAAAAACTGCTGACTTTCCTGGAGAAAAGTTAATTGAAGCTAAATGCGTCAAATAGGGGCCGAATCAAGTTGCAACACTCCAAGTATGACCGATCACCAATACCGATACCTCGAATCTGCACCGCCGATCAATCAGAAGCAATTATCTGTGAAAAGTGGGGTTATGTTAGGTCTCATCAAGTTTGACTTTACTCCCAATTAATTAGGCTACAGTCAACGTAAATGACCGATCGAGTTATTCGGTAGCTGAGTGGTTGACCGCAATATGGGACTCTTGCAAACTTTTGATGCAGGTGATTTGAAGAGTTGATATTCATGCATAAAAAATGCCGATGAGTATACTAAAAGATTACTCAATTCACTCTTCGAATTGGGCATAACGGCGGAGAGACGCAGGTATCATGGGAGATTGATTCTAATCAAAATTGAGACATATCTCTGTGTTCCCCGTAGAGAAAGTGACACAATAGAAAGGAATTTCCCATGATACCTGCGTCTCTCCACCATTACAAGCTTGACGTTAAAGCAGTGATGTGATTTTAGTACTGAATTTTGGACTTTCATGGTGTGTTTTTCGTTACTATTATTTTCGTTTTTTACTATTATAGATATTAATTCATTATTATATTACTTTTTTCCCCTTCTTTTCTTTTTATGGTCTTCAGCCGTGAGACTTGGTCATGGTCAGCTTGGCGTGGCCATATTACTAAGATTGCCGTTATTATACGTTATAATACACGTTATTATTAGTTATTAATTCATTATTATATTCCTATTTATTATTATTTTATTTTTTTTTTATTTTTTTTTTTTTAAAGAGGGAATCCAGTAAGTAAGAGCGTAAAAATCCGAAAAATCGCCACTGCCTGCCCGCTCCGAGCAAACGAGCTAAAAATGACTAAAATTACGGTTTCTCGCGGCCTCAACTGAAATGCTCAGTTCAGTGAGTTCTTCATTCACCAGAGTGCGTTAGGGGTGTCTGTCCAATCTCCACCCCCTGGCTGCTCTTCCGCTAGTTCTTGTAAGCTGAAATCTTCCACCTTTGGACAACCAGGCCATCAGTTTCTCCCCATTCGACTCCTCCGTCGGTTCTATAATCAGTGATAATCCGTTTTTTCAACTCCTCGCTCTAAATTGGCAGAGTCAACGCAGGTCATCTATTTATTTCCACTCTCCGACGCGCAGTGTCTTAATCAGGATTCCAACCTAGCTATTAACAAGGTTCCAAGTCGAAGCACTTCTTTACACACATCCGTCAAAATGAAGTACATATTCTTTCTCATCGCTCTGTTTGTTTTTGTCGCCCATTTCGCCCTATACGAAGCTGTCTGCTGCACGAGAGACCCTCTCGGAAGCGGATATTGTCAGAAAAAGGACTACATCCCGACATCCATCGGATCAACATGCTGCGGAGATTCTGGAGGATGCAACATCTTCTGTTGTAATTGCAATGACTGTGCAGTTTGATCGGATTTATTCAACCTTGGACTTAACTTATCTTTCATAACATCAATAATGGTAAACATTTTCCTTCATAGTCTCTGTAAGTCTGATCAACATTTTCATGTCACTTTAGTGCGCTATTTTTTCTCCACTGTCAATTTTTCAACATTTTAGCGTCACTTAAGAGAGATATTTTTTTTTCCACTGTCAATTTTTTCCCCTATTAATTTTTAAATTCATTGAAGTGTAATAGTTAAGCATAATTTTTAAGCAAGATGATTCACTGTGGATAAATGATAAAATTACACCCCTTAATAATTGAAAAAAAATTGTTCTTTTCATTTTTTTGCTTCAGAGCAATTTTACCATCATTTTTTTTTTCTTTTACCTTGAGGATTCGAAGCTTCTTCGAAAATTTTTTTTAGCCTATTAGAACGTCTCAACATTTCCTCTAGTTGTTTTATTTTGCTTGTACGCTTGTGTACTTTCTCATGACAAAACGTTTTTGCATCAGCAAGAATTAACTTAAAAATTTCCCGAAAAAGTACGTTTTCGTTTTATTTTGAATGAAAAAAAAAAAAAAAAAAACTTCGTAAAAGCTTATCAAAAGGTGTCCTTTTTCCATTAGAGTAGCACAACCAGAAAACTTGTCTAAGGGGTGTTCTTAGGTGAGGGTGGGGGTGATTGCTTATGTTTTAAAACTGCTAAATTCGAGGAGTTCCGACTTCAAATAATTGTTCCTGGTGGGTAGGAAAAACACCAATATTAAGGATTTAGAAAAACAACGTTTTTGAACCCACTTCTCAAAAGGTCTAAAGCCATAGCCTACACTAAAATTTGAAATTTTGGTAGTTTGAAACGTCAATTAAGGAGTTCTCTGGAAAAACCACGTATAAAACAAAGGGTATGCTAGTTCTAAAAAATGTATAATTTAAAGTGTTGTTATGCGTGTGTTTCTGGTAAGTTAAACGGGTTATTCTTTTTATCTGATGTATGGTCTAAGCTTCAATTATTGTCAGGACAGTTCAATCCGTTTAACTCATCAGAAACACACACAATAAAACTTTAAAATATTAATTTTACAGAACGAGCATACCCTTTGTTTTATACGTAGTTTTTCCAGAGAACTCCTCAATTCAAGAATTTGCCAAGTTGTGGGCCATGAGACCAAAAATTTTGTCTGTTTTTGCTTGGTTTCTGTTTATTGACTTACTCTTTCTTTGATCACTTTTACTTGAGCGCTGAAATACATTTTTTTGGCCTACGTGTTTTCCGGCACTCTGTAATAGAAGTTGGCATAATCAGCAGTTAAGCTGATTAGGAACTAAGTAAAACTAACAAAACTTTGCGCTCTTTCAGGCCACATGGCCACAACTCTGGCCAAGTTTAGAATACTGACGTAATTATGATCAAACTCCGAAAATTTTTAAGTCATGACTTTAGGCCCTCCAAAGCACATAGGTTAGAATGACCATCCCCCCCTTTGAATCCTTGAAACGGGTGCTTATCCTACCATACCCACAATGAACAATTTAACCGGCGGAACTCCTCAAATTTTGCATTTTTAAAAAACTAAGCAACAACTCGGGGGGGGGGACTAAAAATCTTCTGACACTGATCATTTTTGCAAACAATTTAAAGGTTCTGTCACTTTTCTAAATCTTCAAGAAAAAACTGATGAAAATGAGTCGATACCGATTGAAACACGACGAAGAATTATCATTGACATTATCATTGACATTATCATTACCATTGATCAGACATATTTGATTGGTTGAAAGTTGTAATCATATTGCGGGAGTGGGAATTGAATTTTTGAACGATTCCAATTTTGAAGACTATAACATGAGATGTGTGCTTCTATTCCCTGGTAAAAATGGTAAACAGGCTCCACTAACTTCTTACTAACTTCTACTATCTTTTGGAACAAAAGGAGTACAAGTTAGTAAAAACTGTATCAACGTTAGTAGAGCTTGTATTAACTTGTACTTGCCATTTTTACCAGGGTTGCCACTATCGCATAGTCCACACGGCATTCATTAAAAGAAACTCGCCTTATTTAAGGCTACAGATACGTTGCTAAATTCACACCACTGATGTACCATGAATCAAAGACAGTCAATTAACACGATTGCAGTGGCGTATAGTGTGCAATTTGGCACCGTTGTATTTTTCCCATTTAAACCCATACTATATTATTTTAATACATATAATTCCGTTAATTAGCGGAAAACTGGAATTTACTTTTATTCGGTGAGTAATTGTCCGATTTCAATGATCTGTGGCTCCAATTAACCGGCTCCGCGCCTACAATTAGCCGGCGAGATGATTTCGGTTTTGGTGGGACCCTTCGTCCCCCCTCGACATATCCAGTTTTTGAGCTAAAAGCCAAATTTCTCGGAAACTTTAGGTCCGATTTGATCGGTTTTTTCTATGATTGATTCTGCTATTTGGTATCATTGATTCTGGTGCATCATTTTTTGTCGAGGGGCTCCCACCCCCATAATTCAAAAAAACTGGGTTTTTCGGGTTGAAATTTTAGACGGTGATTCTGCCTATACCGTTCGACCGATTTTTATTGTTGATGTCTCTATCGATAGAGCTAGGGTCGGTGGGGTCGGCAAAACTATAGAAAAATCGGAGGGATTATTCGAGGTTTCGCAAAATGCTATAAACTGAAAATTTTTAGATTGAATTTGTGCGATAAGTATTGGGTCTCTGTTGACGGTTGGTATCGCATTTGAACCATCTTTTTTGGTATGTTGAGGTGATGTGATTTTTTTTTGGTAATGTGTGGTATGTTCTAGGGGTGTTGATTTTTAACATTATTTAAGGGATGAGAAATTGAAGTGATCATGAAATTGAATATTTCGTTTGAATCGAACTGCTGATAGTAGCACTTTTTATGGTTGCTATGTAAGTTTATTTTGTTTTTTTAAGATTCACCGGTAGTTTTATTGATGTCTTCAGCGGTGTATAATTTATTCATATCGATGATTTTTTTTTTTTTTAATTTAACGACGGATTCAACGGTTTGAGTACATTTATTGATTGCAATGGAACTGGCAATAGAGCTGATGTTTTGTGCATCGGTTGTTTACTGGTGATTTTTGAAACATTACTAATAATGACGGGATCAATGGCGTTTAGTTATAGAGTGTATTAAACAGCTGACATTCAATATTTTGTTCATCGGTTGTTTATTATTGTTTTTTGACATCATTAAGCATATTTTGCATTTGATTCTGTTCATCTGTGGTGACTTTTTAGAATTCACCGATGCATTGTTTCGTCATAATTGGTTGATAAATGTTATTTTCCGAATATAGTTTTATACCTTGAATTTTCGCCGGAACAAATAGGGCATTAAAATATGCCTACTGCTAAGCGTTATATTTCTATTCGCAGCTAGAGTTTACTAATATTTATTTCCGGTTTGACTTTGAAAGAATAAGATGGCATTGTTTTTGTTTTGTTTTTTGTTTTTTTTTTTCATTTTTGTTTTTGTTTTGTTTTGTTTTTTTTTGTTTTTCGTTTTTTTTGTTTTTTGTTTTTTTTTTTTTTTTTTTTTTTTTTTAAGTATTTAAATTGCATTGCGTTGAACTTTGCTTTCATGAACTACCCGTTTGAGTTTATGTGGAGTAATCTTTTATGTGAGGGTCTTATTTGTTGTGTTTTGGATTTGGGCTTCTTTTGGGCTGAAAACAACGATTAACGATTTTAACGATTTCTCTAAGAGTAGGGCAGAAATATTAATCAGTAAACAGGGATTTTCAACATTAAAATATGGGCTAAAACTATAGGTAAAATGCAAATTAATAACTTCCTTCAATGAATAATCACGTCCTACATACAGCGTGTTCAAAAAGTCCGTCCCCCCCCCCATCTAACTTTTGAACGGCTGCAGATAATAAAAGGAAACTCGGGGGATGTTTATAACCTAATGGGAACTTCTTTTCGGCGTATCCAAAATTTCCGGGGGGCGCTCCTAAGGGGGGGTTTTGCCCCCTAACTCAAAATTTTCAAATGGCAACCCCTATCTTGTGATACCTCGTTTTAAAGGGCGTAAAATTCTAAGACTTTTGGCGCAAACCGGAGGTCAATATCGTTTTTCGTCATCGATATATCGATAGTCAAAGTTCGATTTCGACCCATTTTCAAAAAAATCCGAACTCCCATTTGAAATGTCGGAATTTAGAAAAATAGGAGTTAAAAATACTCTAAAAATCAAGTACTTTCCAGAAAAAAATACGGGTTTGACATTAATCTAGTCTTAAAGCCCCCCAAAATTATTTAAAAAAATGACCCCTCAGGGGGGCTATCTCAAAAATTCCGAGGCACGACTCCTATCGAATGATACGTCGCTTGAAAGAACACACAAAACTGAGCATTTTGGCACAAACCGCAGGTCGATATCGTTTTTGGTTTTCGATATATCGACATTTGATGACGGGTAAAAATCCAACTTTGTCATTCGATATATCGAAAACCAAAAACGATATCGACCTGCGGTTTGTGCCAAAATGCTCAGTTTTGTGTGTTCTTTCAAGCGATGTATCACTCGATAGGAGTCGTGCCTCGGAATTTTTGAGATAGCCCCCCTGAGGGGTCATTTTTTTAAATAATTTTGGGGGGCTTTAAGACTAGATTAATGTCAAACCCGTATTTTTTTCTGGAAAGTACTTGATTTTTAGAGTATTTTTAACTCCTATTTTTCTAAATTCCGACATTTCAAATGGGAGTTCTGATTTTTTTGAAAATGGGTCGAAATCGAACTTTGACTATCGATATATCGATGACGAAAAACGATATTGACCTCCGGTTTGCGCCAAAAGTCTTAGAATTTTACGCCCTTTAAAACGGGGTATCACAAGATAGGGGTTGCCATTTGAAAATTTTGAGTTAGGGGGCGAAACCCCCCCTTAGGAGCGCCCCCCGGAAATTTTGGATACGCCGAAAAGTAGTTCCCATTAGGTTATAAACATCCCCCGAGTTTCGTTTTATTATCTGCAGCCGTTCAAAAGTTAGATGGGGGGGGGCGGACTTTTTGAACACGCTGTATAACATATAATGATCTGCCATACGACGTCCGAAAATACAACCAAAAAGAAAAAAAAAAAACATTACAACAATGCACCCACCGATCATCGGTGTATCACCGAGTGTCGTCCCACATCAGCGGCATTGCACGTCACCTAAAGGACCATGGCGTCATTAAGAAACGCATGCATTTCGCAAAACAAGAACAAAATGAAAATGAAAAATTGGTTGCTAAACAACCATAATACATCTGAAACGCATTGCATAGATCTTTTTCTAACCTCGAGAAGTTTTGGAAAAAAAGCGTCCTAACCTTCAGCAGTTTTTTTTTAAAAAAAAAAAAAAAAAAAAAAAAAAAAAAAAAAAAAACCGGAAGAAAAAGCAAAAATGGAAAATATCGTTAATGAAGAGAATTTAAGACCCACCCCAATTTATTAAATTCCGACTCTTTGAATAGGAGTTAAGATTTTTTGAAAATGGATTGGAATCGAACTTTGACATTCGATATCTCGAATATAAAAAAAAGAAAGCGACTTACGGTAGACCTACGCCAAAATGCTCAATTGTTGCCCTCTTCTAAATGAGGTATCACCAAATATAGGTTGCTATTTGCCCGAAATGTTGACCCCAAAAAAATAATTTTTAATTAACTAAAAACATTCCCAATGTTTCGTTAGTTTTATCTGCATGGTTAAAAATGGCGCAGCCATTCCGGGACTTTCCACCCTCACAGTATAACAGAAACAGCAAATAAAGAAGAATTTTACAAATTTGGAATCGTACAATTTTTCTAAATTTTTACAAAAATTTTTACAAACCAAAAAAAAAAGATATTTTTAAAAGAGTAACGATATGGCTAGAACAATGAACGCTTAACACACCAAAGTATCCTGAAAAAATACAAACACGTTCTTCCTGATTATGAAGTATACCAGACGGATGAAATTTCACCAGAATTCATTTTCAAGGTTACTAAATGCTTCACCCCCTCCCCCTGCCAATCAACATTCCTTGCCTCTTCAATAAGTATATGAGCGCACAAAGACAGCTTATTTTTCATACTTTTTTTCAGTAAACGATGGTAAAATACGCAAAGCACGAGTACCTATCTACACGCTTTTGCAGACAGATAACAATGGCCGCGAAGCGGCCAATAGCCTCTCGTACATATTTGAAAATTGATCGCGGCACGGCGGTCGATTACTGATCAATATATATTGCATGATGGGTCAAGATATTGCTACAGAAATCGATACAGATTGATCAGCGTGAATTTTTATTTAAAATTCAGCGTGAATTTTTATTTAAAATTCACTTGTAAGGCAACAAAGTAGGAAGTTTGGTTGTTCTTGGGTTTTGCGGAAAAGAACCGGATGAAAATCAATAATTCACTTATAAATTCGATTTAAAATCTCAATCTGAGTAGTCTTTTGCTTTTGATTTGTAATGCGTGCATCAGTGATAGCAAGGCATCTATCTTGTTTACTTGACGCCAAACTTGGGCAGTCGCAAGGGTCTAAAAATGTGTGTTTTTTAAAAAGAAGATGGAAGTGGTAGATGAGCTAAGAATAAAGATGCCTTTGGTTTCTAATTATAAGCCCAGTGGTTCCGGAGATGAGATTTTGGCCAAAAATACATTGTTTTAAATAAGAATTCCGCGTGTAGTGACGTCAAAACGAACACGATTTTTTACAACTTCACACGTGTGTATCTCCAAAACTGGGACACTTAGGATAAACCCAAAGGCACCATTGCTCTCAGCTCATCAAGTACTATCATTTTCTATAAAAGAAACACAACATTTTAGACCCTTGCAGTGCCCCATTACTCGTAAACCTTTGTTATTCGAAGCCAAAAACGCACCAAAATAGTTCTTCAAAAATTATTTAATTCGAAAAGTCCAACGAAACTCCGCAGACGAAACCCAATAAAGTCCAACTTGCATAAAAACACGTAGTTTGGCACAAGTCACACCGTGTTGCATCCATTTTTTTTGGAAGGCGCTTCAGTATTTATCAAGGTTGACAATGGATGGAGCGTGTGGATGACTGATGACTAAAAAGTAACGCGTGTTGTGTTCATATTTTCAAGGCGCTTCACAGCTTATCAACGTTATATGCTTCTTACAACAGGGCTCTTGCAAACTTTTGCTACAGGCAATTTGAAGTGTAGAATCTAGCATAAAAACCTGTAAAAATAAAAAATTTGTGATTTTTTCGTGTATCAATTCATCGGCATTTTTACAGGTTTTTATGCAAGAATCAACTCTTCAACCCCCTATAGCAAAAGTTTGCAAGAGCCCCATTGTTTTTAATATTTACTCGAACCTCCCTAGAAAATTCACTTTCGATAGAATTTGTTTTTATAAAGGGGAGTGTTCTAGAATTCATCGGATTGGGGATCTGTTGAAAATGAGCTTATAAAAAAGCATAATGCGATTTCGGAATTTAATCAATGGATTAATCATTTCTATACCGGTTTAACAATGTAAGTATGTACAAAGGACATGCATTCTAACCGACATTGAAAGTTCAACTCCAGGGGGCTGATCAGTGGCGTGGCGTGAAATTTGGCAACGTTTTATCGTGTCCATTTAAACCCATGTAAAAGGTCGAATGAGAAGGTGTTCACCTAAGAGCTCGATCTTTTTCATGGATTTAAATGGACGAACTGCAACGTTGTCAAATTGTACGCTATGCCACTGGGGCTGATTCTGCTCTTTTGGACGAGACGAGACGAGGTAGCGGAAATCGATTATTCCCATTGGTTTAAAAAAAAGTGTCACGTGGCAGATTTAGCGTCTTTCGATTGACGAAAGAGTCTTTTTTCTGAAATGGACGATTCAAACTACTTCGAAACTGTCACTTGATGCCGTTTAAACCAATGACAATGATCAATTCCCACTATCTCTTTTCTCTCATCGTCTCATCCCGTCCCGTCCCGTCCCGTCCAAAAAAGCAAAATCAGCCTGCAGGAAACTGGCGCGGCGGCGCACTATAGATCAAAATAGAGTCCTAAGTGGTCAAAAATACTAAGACATGAAATGCCACAGGAATTAAGGTTCCATCTAATAATTTTCTCCGATGGATACATGACAATCCAAGGGTAAATACCTAGCTAAATAAACCCCCTAAAATCATATATAGTAGCTGGAATAGTTTTTTTTCCGACTTTGAACCGATCGATTTTTGACCGCCTAGGATTTGATTTGGGACCATAGTGCGGC
This sequence comes from Trialeurodes vaporariorum, assembly GCA_011764245.1. Lineage (NCBI taxonomy): Eukaryota > Metazoa > Arthropoda > Insecta > Hemiptera > Aleyrodidae > Trialeurodes > Trialeurodes vaporariorum. The sequence continues at coordinate 290,249 of VMOF01000379.1, forward strand.
GCGGCGCTGGCGCGGCGCACAGTAGAATGAGTCAATAGGAGGAGTCGAACATGGAAAAAAATTACTAAAAATGCAAATTTGAATGTTTCTATGGTCAAAAAACAAACTGTAAAGGGTGATTCTTGTAGAGAATTTCATAATAAAACTAATAAAATTACTTTCAAACTCTTAAGTTGGATTTTAACGAAGATATACGCATTTAAAGTTTAAAGTTTTGATGTTAAGTCCGGCCTCTCTCGTAGACTCGCTCCACTGTGCGGCGGCGTAGCCCGGCTGTATAGCAGAGTAAAACTCCACCGATGAAGCCAGGGCCAGGGTACGCTACGCCGCACTATGGTCCAGAAGTCCGATTTAGGAAGACATTAGTTTGCATTAAAATCGCCCAGTATCTTGAAAACGGCTCATCTGACATCAAAAATGGTTCTCACAAAAAAGTTAAAACGGTTTACGTTCTAGCTTTTTTGTAATCACCAGTTTTGGTGTCAGATGAGCCGTTTTCAAGATACTGGGCGATTTTAATGCAAACTAATGTCTTCCTAAACCGGACTTCTGGACCATAGTGCGCCGGTTTAACAGGCGATTAAATTTTGTTCAGAAAGAACGTACATTACGAAACCTTCATTACTTACGTAAAAAACGGTTGAAAACGGTCAATCTACTGATTAATTATAACAAGCATTCTTTATTTATAATCTCAGTTTCAGCGGTTTCCAAATCCGATGAATGGGGGCTCTTGCGAACTTTTGCTACACGGGATTGAAGAGTTGATTCTTGCATAAAAACCTGTAAAAATGACGATGAGAACACTAAAAAATCACGAAATTTACTCTCAGAATCGAGCTTAATGGCGGTTTAACGCAGGTAGCATGGGAGATTCCTATCTAACTTGAGACATACCTCTGTGTTTCCAAAGAGAAAGTGGCATATTAGATAGGAATCTCCCATGATACCTGCGTCGAACCGCCATTACGATCTTGCCATTTATGTAGTTATGTAGGTTTATTACTGAATTTTGAACTTTCTCAGTGTGATTTTCGTGATTTTTGCTGGTTTTTACAACATAATAGACTATTCATTTGCTCACAGCAAAATTTTGCAAGAACCCCATTCTAAAACTCTCCCAAGGCTACAACTGCAACAATGGGGCTCTTGTAAACTTTTGCTACAGGAGATTGAAAAGTTGATTCTTGAACAAAAACCTGTAAAAATGACCGACGAGTACACTAATTATAAATCACGAAATTCATTCTCAGAATCGGGCGTTAAGTAAAAGAAATATTTTAGTTTTTAGGCAGCTACTTTGAATTTATAGTCCCATCTCTTAATTATTTTTTCGATACGAAATTTTAAGGAATTATTGCATGCACAAGGGAAGGGGCCAGGGCCAATCAATACCCAAACTATCTCTCAATTTCAGAGGTGGATTAAAAGGAATCAATTTGTAACATGTCTTTTGAAAAGACTAGAAATCAATACTGAAAGTTCCGAAAAGTAAAAAGTTTCCTCGAATCTTCCTCGGCTTGAAAAGTACCATTTGAAATATCTACATGGAATTAAAAAAGGACAAAAATTAATTATAGGTAGAATCGGGGAAAATGGGGGTTTGAGAAACATCGGAATGTTGCGAACTAATGAAATACATTGGGAAAAGGGTAAATTGATAAAAATGGAGTAGATATTTCAGGAGTGTATTAAAAATTGAGAATGGAAAATGATGTGATCTCCTCTAAATCCACTTAAGAATTAATTAATTAATTAATTAATTAATTAATTAATTATTAACTTCCGATTAAGAATCCTTTGAAAAAGGAAAGACAAATATCGAAGACAAGAGTTACAGAGTAACATAAAAAGTGTTATTAGTTTAAAATACAATAACGAGTAGCGACGGAGTCAAGTCACTTGGAGCAGTAGCGACGCGTAAACTGCGATCTATCGATTCTTTTTCCATTTGAATCCACAAAAACAATCGAAAATGAGGGGGTGCACAGTGAACCTCTAGAAAATCGATTGTTTTTATGTGTTTAAATGGAGGATAATAGATACATCGCAGTTGACGCGACGCTACTGACTTGGAGTCTTACAAATATGAATGAGTGGTCCAGAAGATTCACAGGAACACAGTGGCTCCACTGTTCCATCCTGTAGTTTTAGTTGTTGTTGTTGTTGTTGGTTTATTTGTTTTGTTTTTTTAATCCAATACATATCAATTTAATTTATATCATTTTAACCACAGCTAATTAATTAATTAATAAATTAATCAATTTTAACTCAATGTATTGCATCCGTTCCACAATCAAATATTATTTCACACTTCTTCACTTATCTCATTCTCCCCAAATCTTCCTACAGTTTATCACACTGGCGCAACCAGGATCTCTTCCATCTCTCTCATTTCCCATTTGAATGTATGAGTAGGAAATGGACAGAGAGAGGGGGTTTTATCCTGTTGACCATCCTTGTCTAACATATGTCTTTTAATGGAGAAAAGAGAGAGATATGAAGAAATCCTCAGTGCGCTGCTGGCTTATCATCGTCCTCTTTCCATCCTCTATGTAGGAGTAGGTAAGTACTACGAACGGAACGTTTCAAGTTGAGGGTATTTCATGGAAATTTTGGGAACGAGTTCAAATTAGGTCAAAAACAAAACAAAAAACCCAAAAAAAAACAAAAAAAAACCCGCCCCCCAAAAAAAAAAAAAAAAAAAAAAAAAAACACTCGTTTCGTCACTGAAAAAACCACACGATTGTTCTTGATGATTAATAATTAGTCATACTTAAGACAAAAGGGATAGAGAGTGGAAAAAATATGAAACAAACTATCGAGTTCACTTTAAATGAAAGCGAACACAAACTTTTAAAGTATACGTTGAAAAATAAAACTGAATTCACTTGTTTTGTCGAAAAGATCGAAACTTTTATTCTTGACAATTAATTAAGACATGGAAAATAGAAGGTGACACAACTTTCAAGTTTATTTTTAATGAACATTGGTATATACATTGCAGATATTCGTCAGAAAAATCAATTTATTTCTTCTGTCGAAGAGGACACAGCACTATTGAAGGGTGGAAAAAATACGACACGAAAACTTCCAAGAAAATGTTCAAATCTTCCGTACGAAACTAAAAAGGAACGGTGGATTTTAACTACTGGTTTTCACACTTGTTACAGTTACAACAGAACCAGTTACACCCTCCAGAATCGCCACAGCATGTTGATCCGATCGACTGAGGGATCCAATCTTTTGAGTCACAACGTCCGCTACCCAGGGGTTCCCTTGTACAGCAGATAGCTTCGTACAAGTCGAAATGGGCGACAATAACAAACAAAGCGATGAAGAAGAAAATGTATTTCATTTTGACGAATGTTTTTTTTTTTTCTTTCTTAGCAAAGCAGAAAAAGAGGAGAAAAAAATTGATTTCTAGCGGAGACACTGCGGGTCTGCGACGACTATGAACAACAAAATTCGACTGAACGGCGGTTTCGCGGTGACTATTAGGGACCAGGAGAATCCACTGACAAACAACAACATAATCGGTCGACACATAGGAAGAACACGAAATTTGAAGTGTTAGTAGTATGAGTGGGGCGTGGGGGTCAATAATTGGACGACCTTCGTAAAAATAAAATTTTAAACCAGTTTGATGATGGAGAGTATATAGGTTTGTTTTTAAACCATAAAGGACAAAAAAATGGTAAAAAAAAAAAAACAAAAACAAAAACAAAAAAAAAAAAAAAAAAAACAAAAAATAAAAAAAAAAAAACAAGCAAAAACAAACAAAAAATAATAATAATACAGACTAAAGTTCCTCAGCAGATCTGCCGTTTCGCGTGTAATTAATGACATTTTTCAATTCATCGGTGATTCCACCCGGTTGAGAAAAGATTACACAGTTCAGTTCAGTGTATGACTGGAATGCACGAAAATGCTCTGATCTAGTAATCTTTTTGCAATCGGTGGAAACGCCGTTAATTAATTAAAATATCGCCGCAAGTTTTTTGAAGTCATCGACGACTCCACCGGTTGTGAAAAGATTACAGATGCAAGTATTTTAGTACATTACAGTCATACACTGAACCGAACTTTGTAATCTTTTCTCAACCAGTGGAATCATCGGTGAATTGAAAAATGTCAGTAATTATACGGAAAACGGCAGCTCTGTATAACTCAGTCGATTACACGGTTCCACGACCGATTTGGGCGGTGATAGATGGCATCATCTAAGAACCCACCTCTTCTCGTTGAATAATTCATTGAAAAGGAGAGTATTTTGAATATATTAAAGCGGCCAAACACAAGCAAGAAGACGACGAACTTTGTTGCTTTATTTAAGCTCCGAGTGAGTGTCCCTGAAGAGTCTCCAACGAACATGAAGTTGAGCCGATGTCCGGAAGAAGTGTCCACGAAACATCAAATGAGCTCCACCGAAAGAATCTAAAAGTCATTTGCAAGTTGATTTTATTTCGAACAACTGAGCTGATAGTTTCACGGCCACCTTCAGCAAACCGCCTTGATTGATAGTTTCAGAGTCACAATTCTGATAGAACCAGTGTTTTAGTATACCGACAATAATAACCGGTTCCATATTTAGAAGATGATTTCTGGTTTCAACGTTCGTGTATACCTTTTTTTTGGTCTTGGCAAACGCACTATGGTCTGAGATCGTTAGAAACTGGCCAATGGCGAGGCTTGAAACTTGGCAAAACTGTATTTTCTCCATTTAAATTCACCAAAAAAGTCGAATGGTTCAGTCATTGGCGATGACCAAACACTTGGATCTTTCTAGTGTGTTTAAATGGGAAATAGGATCGTTATGCCAAATCACACGCCTCGCCACTGAAACTGGCAAAAAACGGGAAAAATAATTTCTCATCAATTTATCATTTATAAACTTTCAAAACCGAGTTTGCTCATAGAGTACATAACACGTTTAACAAGTAATTAAAACTTAGAAATGTCACAGGAAAGTTTTAAAGTCAGCTTAAAAGGTCGAAAACGGATGATTTATCCACTGATTTTTCGCCGCACGTTTTTTTCCGATCTCGGACTATAGTACGGTGGTCAGTGATAGTACGGTGGTCGGTGATAGTACGGTGGTCGGTGAAAGTACGGTGGTCGGTGCGTGTCAGAGAAAAAAAATTGGATGGAGGCATTTATTCTAGTGACGAACTTTTTAACAACAGTGCGGCAGATCATGCAATGTGACAACCATGTATTTTTCAAACCTATGCAAAAGTATCGATTTCTTCCGGCTTTAATACACCTCCTATAAATACCGATTATTTCCATAAATTTAAATGAATAGAATCCATGTTTGCCAAATTGCAAGCGCCGCTAGTGGAATTATAGTCGTTTCTTTTCGTAGTTTTCAAAATTTAGAGCGCTGATAATTTACACACAAAAAAAAAAAAAAAAATACCCCCAGAAGCAAGAAGTTGTGTGAAACCGTGTGAGGGATAGTACAATTACCAGAACTCTAGTGTTTGTACCATAATTCTTGAACTTTTTCAGGAAATTCTAGCTCTATGGCCCCAAATTCTGGTATTATCACCAGAATTTGCCGATAAAAGTACTGGACTTTCTGTCGTTCACTTATCGGTGTGCTTCAGGTTATATGACTAGAATCTGGTTTTGTGACTTTCGCTTTTTTTGCCCAGTGTAGCATCCTTTCCAGGGCCGGACTAGCCGGGGTGCTGGGGGTGCGATCTCACCCCTGGCCAACATCCTTACGGGCCAAATTGCAGCTCGGAAAAAAGGAGAAAAGTCCCCCCTTATACCTTCCACTCGAGCACTCGGGCCATTTGGGGTATCAGCACCCCGGACCAAATTTTCCCACTCCGGCCCTGATCCTTTCCTCTGTACATTCGGAACAATGGGTCTGTTGCAAACTTTTACTACAACGATTAAGAGTGTATAATCTAATGTAAAATCGCCTGAAAAGTCCACTGATAGCATCAGAAAGTCATAAACTGCAATAATAAACTCACAAGAGGCGTTTAATGAAATCCAAGATGGCGGATAAATATCGAGCAATCTGTATGCATGCACCGTGAACATCCGAGGATGGCCAACTATGACAACCTCGATGGAGGTAGAGGTTATGTGTTTGTTTACGTTATGATTGGTTGTGATCGATACTGTGAGGTTGGCTATCCTTGGATGTTCGTGGTGCATGTATACAAATTGCTCGATATTTATCCGCTATCTTGGATTTCATTAAACGCCTCTTGTGAGTTTATTATTGCAGTTGATGACTTTCTGATGCCACCAATGGACTTTACAGGCGATTTTACATTAGATTAAACACTCTTAATCGTGGAAGCAAGAGTTTGCAAGAGACCCATTCTTTGTACAGCCGAAACAACACCGGGACGGTGCTGCGTCGGCAGATGGTAACTACGAGGCCTATACGACGAATACATCTATTGGAAGTTGATTCGTTGGCTCCATTAATGATTGACACTAGAAAGGGCGGAGTCAAGCGGGAGATGAATAAAGCAAGTGAATGTGTGGCGCGAAAGCCGATTTGAGGGTTGAACATGAAGAGCGAGAGAGATTAGAAGGAATCGGACGAGGATTAGGGAGGCAGAGAGAGCGGCAGCGGCAGCGGTATCCGCTCTGCTCAAAGCTCAATTTCTAATGAGGTGGAGTGGAGGGGTGTGAAAGCTCACGGATCATCGGAAAAGCTCGGCATATAAGTACGTCATAACAAGTCTTAAATCTGACCAGAGATCAATAAGACGCCGGATTTGGCACTCATAACAAGTTTCGGGCGCCTTCAAACGCCGATGTATGCAACAAATGTAACGGTGGAGAACATGAGTCTTCGTGAGGGCCAGTAGCGCACCGAGAGTTTCTTCATCACTCTCTTTTCTCCATTAAGAAACGTATGTTAGACAAGGATGGACAAGGGGATAAAACCCCCCTCTTTCTGTCCTTTTCCTACTCATACATTCAAATGGGAAATGAGAGAGATGGAAGATATCCTGGTTGCGCCAGTGGTGAGGGCTCAAACACATTATAGTACCTACATGTGACCAAAAAATGAGAGTGATCTTGACCATAAGTCATACATAGAGAGTAGACAAGAGTAGCGACAAAATATTCAACATGCATATGACAGTTCAAGAGAACAGAGGAGACTGCCATTTTCATGTACTAGCAAACGCCAAAGTTTTGACGGTCAAGAATGTACCATGACTTTCAAAAGAAAGTTCCCTGATAGAAATTTTTACCAATTTAAATCCTGGCGACCTTCAAACAATTTTGTGGCTTTCAAGAGTTTAAGAACCAAACAGAATGACTCTTCAAAGTACGTCATGAAAAATCAAAAATTACTTATATTAAAAACAGCAGAACAATTTAACAATAAGAATTTCAATCGATACACTTTCTTTTGAAAATCATAAAAGTTATGTCCGACATTATTCACATCGCCCGATTAAAAAACACTTTAAGAATGTAATGGTGCAACTGGGATCTCTTTTATCTCCCTCATTTCCCCTATGAATGTATAAGTTGAAAAAGGATAGAAAGAGTTTACTTACTTGTCTATCCTTGTCGAACAAATACGTTTCAAATTCAAAGGAAGAAAGAGAAATGTGAGGAATTTAACGATGCGCTACTGAAATTCAAAAAGTGAAAAGTCACAGGAAACTTTTGTTTTGATTTGAATGAATGGAAAATGGAAAGCCAAAGGTTATCGCTGAGCTGCGTCCTAAATACTTCTGAAATGAACGCGGCCACGAGTATGACTTTTTAACTCCTTAAAGCGCGAGCACTGACTTAATCCTACAAAAGGGATCAAACACCCCACCCGATTTCAGCAATACTTTGAAATGTTTACCTCGCAGTCACATCAGCCAAAGGCGTATTTCAGGAAATCGTTTCTCTCTTCCTCTCCTTCAACCATTATAACGCGTGTGATAGAGGAAGATTAAGATGAGGACTATGTTCACGTGATGACCTGTCCTTCTAACACTTCCTAAGCCATCAGTTTAAATGACCAGGCGAATGAAGGGGGGAGGGGGAGGGAAAGAGGTGGGAGGGAAAGAGGGGCGGAGAGGGAAGAGAAGGGGGAGAGGGAGAGAGAGAGAGAGTGAGAGAGAGAGAGAGAGAAAAGAAAGAGAGACTTCCTGAATCCACCTGTCCTTCTGACACTTCCTAAGCCATCAGTTTAAATGACCATG